>JASSUY010038758.1:0-29524 GCA_032466535.1 Forpus xanthops
CCCTGCCCCTGGCAGGGGGGTTGGAACTAAATGATCTTAAGGTCCTTTCCAACCCTAACTATTCTATGATTCTATGAATTAATGAAGACAGGAATTACCATCAAAGCATCTCTCTAAAATATCAGTAGTTAGTCCAGGAACTTCCTGCTACCAAGTTCATGTCACTGAGTTGAAGCAGGGAGCGAAGCAGTGAAGGGAGACCTGACTTCACAAGTAGATGTCAAGCTTATTTTCCGCCTGTTCCACAGAAGAGGTGATGGCTGGGTGGCCAGCGAGCACAGTTTGTCTTCTCCAGTGTTTTTGTATTCATGCTTACTTCTTCACTCTGTTAGCTGAACTGAATTAAGAAAAAATCAGATCTGAGAAGCACTATTTATGTATTTTATGAAGTAAAAGTTAAGTTGAAGGTCTCAGAGGAATCTATTTTTGTGAGGGACTCAATTTTACAAATCACTAATGGGAATCATTGTTTTCCTTGGCCTCTGTGCTAACCAAAAGGATAAGTGGAAATCATTGTGTTCTGTTAGTTTTAAAGCTGAAAACCTCCTAAATGCAGGCTTTGAGGCGCCTCTGCACAGCACCTCTTGATGAATAATGAATATAATAGCTTGTACAGTGAAAACAAACCGGTTCATTCTAGTTGTTTTTTTTTTTTGTCTTCTAAGTCAAAGCATATCCATTTTTCACGTCTGTTCTGCTAGATACCTTCCTCAGATCATAAAATCAGGACTCCTCTTCCTGTCCTTGCTGTAGTTATCCATCAATTCAGTTGCTGAAGAGCCTTTTAATGTACTCGAATTCATCACTGCATCACAGCATGCCAAATCATCAAATTTGTTTTTAATACTTAATGCACTCTGCGTGTATTGGCAGATGATGGGTTGAAACCACAAAGCGGTAAGACCGGATCCACAGCCTGGGCTCTGCAGTTTGCTGGACCTGAATGAGAAAATATCATGTCCAAGTGCTTTAGCTTTCTCTTCCACCTTTCTGTTTCACAGCTCCTGTGTGAGGAGTGGGCAAGCTATGGTGTCTTTTACAAGTACCAGCCAATCGACCTGGTGAGGTGAGAGTTCAGCCCTTCCTGTTGTGTTTCTGTGGGGAACACTGAACCTCTGCATGGTGATGCTCGTGTGAGTGTCCCCACAGGGAGGCTGCCTTCAGTGCCACTGTGGGGTACTCCAGAGAATGGGACATTCATGGGAAAAAAGGAGTTTTCTGTGAGTTTTGAGGCACGCTGCTGTATCCCACCTAGTATGAAAGCTTGCAGGGGGTATTACTTTTAATGAATTTTGTTTGCTTATCGTAAGAGCTGAGACTGAAGAAAACGTGGTGCTTTTTTAGGAGGATTTGCTCACAGAAGATCCAAAGATACCAATTTACACAGCAGAAACACTGGAAAAAAATTACTAGTCTGACTGATTTGCTTTCATAGTGCCTGTATAGCTGGATTAATTCCAAGCATCATGAGAAAGAAAGTCCTCTGAGAAGACAAAAGTTCCCACAGGTCACTGGATCTTACTTTGTCCATGCTTAATCCAGCTGCAATTCATGATTTTAGCCATGTTATATTTTAAGAAATAGAAAACATCTCTCTCAATTCCCTTTTTAAAATTTATTTCAGAAAGTACTTTGGAGAGAAGATTGGGCTATATTTTGCCTGGCTGGGAGTTTATACACAGATGCTTATTCCAGCTTCAGTTGTTGGGATTATTGTCTTCCTATATGGCTGTGCAACAGTGGATGAAAATATACCAAGGTAAACTAAAGACATAAAGAAGTTCTATTATCAGAGGCCACTAGAAACTCAAAGTTACCTTCCTCTAGAAATGTTTTGTTACTGAAGTGTTCAAGGCCAGGCTGGATGGGGCTTGGAGCAACTTGGTCTACTGGAAGGTGTCCCTGCCCATGGTGAGTTTGCAGTCCCACTGATTCTTGCTGGCAGTAAGCTGTGGAGCACTCCCAAGGGCTGAGAGCAGGCAGCAGAACTGCGGCACGGTTTTAAATCATTAGCATTTATTGTTAAATTGACTTGTGCAATTTGCATTGATGTGCTAAAAATAATTCTTGGCCAGTTGCTCAGGTGGTTGTTGGTTTTTTTCCCTAACTGAGATCATTACGTTAAAAGAAACCACAAAATACTGCTAATGATAGGGTTTAGTGCTTGCCATCATAAAATGCTGCAGAAGGCATTGTGTGACATAAAGATGAATCAAGAATATACATGCCTTAAATAAGCCTCTGTGATCAGATTAACAAAATCTTGACATTGTACTCTTTTTAATTTTAGTAAGTTTTGTTTTATAATGTTCTTAAAGCCCTATGATTTAGCATTATTTGCCCTGCCTGTATCATCAGCTGAAGATGAAAATTACACAGTTTGTGCTACAGCCATAAACCCTGAGTAACAAAGCAGATAATGGATATAAAAAAATAGATGGGTTTTTTTGTTCACTAAGATTGTTTTGTACTGCTTCCAGCAGCTGAGAAAAGTCAAAGGGAGGGTTGCTGTTGCTGTTTTACAGATGGAGTGCATAGAAGAGAAGTTGGTTGAACTCCAGACTCTTGATCTTCAGCACTTCCCTTATCCATTATATACTGCTGTAGTTAGTATTTCAAAACCAGAATGATTTTTAATTTCAAGTTTTGTTGTTTGTTTTTTTTACTGTAAGATCCTATAGTAAAGAGCATATAGCCTTATGAATCTCATACTGCATCTCTCCCATTCTCTGGGAAAAAAAGTAGGGCTGGGGATGGAGGAAGACAGCAGCCTTGTGTGAGGATTTCTACCCCTACAATGGGGTAGGTTGTGGGCAGAGCCACTCACTGGAGCAAGAGCTGGGAAGCAGTGGGAGGGTAAGATCTGGTGGGGGTACAAACCAGAAGCAAATGCTGTGCAGAGGAGAAAAGATCAGTGGAACATGGAAGATGGAGCCAAAATGACCATGCTTTTTCTCTATCTTATTGCTTCTTTGCAGTATGGAAATGTGTGACCAGAGAAACAACATCACCATGTGTCCCCTGTGTGATAGAACGTGCAGTTACTGGAAGATGAGCTCTGCTTGTGCGACTGCTCGTGCAAGTCATCTGTTTGATAACCCTGCAACTGTCTTCTTCTCGGTCTTCATGGCTCTCTGGGGTAAGAAGATACATGCCTTTGTGTTAAGTTTTTAACTTTTTAAAATGCAACAGGAAGAAACAGAAGAGATAAAGCAGTTTATTTGTACTCTGGCAGTTAATTATATGAATAACTTATCTTTTTGTTGTCTTTTCTTTTTTATTTCTTTCTTTCTATTTTTTTTTTTTCTCATGATACTGTCATGCCCAAATTTATATTCTGGACTGAAAGCTAAAATTCACGTAGTTGCTTGAGATGAATGTCAAATGAAACTGTTAAGCATCTGTCATAAAACTGCTGTCTGGTACGTCAAAGTTTCATTAACAGGATTGAACAGCTTGCCAAAACATAAATATATAAATAAAAAACCCAAACCAATTTGCAGAGCCAGCTTCCACTTTAGAACATTACAGAAGAAATATATTAATGTACTCTGGGGCTGAGGGGAGGGCTCCACAGGGAAGTGTAATGGCCTTTAGTGTCTCAGGAGAAACAAGCTCTGATTCCTGAGTCTGCTCTGAGATGCAATTAAGCAAGCAGACATCATACATGTAGACTATGAAGCAAGAATGGTGGTGTTAGAGGTATTTTTCTGAATGCTGTCTGCCCTTGTACTTTGAGCATGTTACTTTAACCTTTCTTGGCATGTCTGCCAAACTTGGTTAGAAATATTAACCCTCTCATGAAATATTTGTCTTCAGTAATGGTTATTGAGGGCTTTCTTCTCAACCAAGGGTGGGGTGTATGGTTCCTCCAGCATGGGTGCTGGCGGAGAGGAGCCTCCAGTCATCTTTGCTGGGAACCAAGAGGACCTGTTAAGATAAATGGAAACTGATGGGGTCCAAAACTTGTGTTTGTAACTGGGAGCCATATCGAGGCTTCAGAGAACAGGAGAATGTGTGTTATTTGCACAAGTTTTGCTGTTTGGCCACATATTCCCACGGACAGTAGAGCAGCACAAGATGATGGTTGCCCTTCCTGTACAGAGTTAGAAATAAACTGTTTTGGCTTATATTTCATCTGAAAACTATAGCCTGAGTTTTTATTTGTTCTAGTATGTAGGGAACCATTCTTACATTACTATTCATCTGAACTGATTTTAGTACCATTCAATATAATTTTGATCAAGGTCTCCATTTGAGATAATGAGGTAATGATGCAGTGCTAACAGCTCATTATCAAATACCATAACAAAAAGGACAAGGAGAGTCCTTTTGGGACCAGGAGGGAGTTGGAACACGGCAGGTTCGGAGGGAAAGCTGGACGTGGTGCTGGGAAGTTGAACTCAATGAGCTTCACAGAAGAGAGGAGGGATCACTGTCTTACAGATCATCATCTTGCCATGTAGCATACAGGAAGAAAAGCAGGATGCAGTGTCAGAGACTTTAAATAGTCTGATTTTCCCACATAGAGAGTCAAGTGTTGGTTTTGGTCTTCCTTATTTACCATTAAAGTGAATTCCACATGACTCTTGGCATATAATACTCTGTTGTCCAAAAAGTAATGCTGTTTCCCTCCCTTTCCTTAGCAAACAACTAAGGGTCCATCTGTCTATATTTACATTCTTGGGCAAAGTAAGGCACATTGGCAGAAGCCAGTTTCTGTGCTCTGTAAGAAGCAGGCTTAATATTTGAGACAGTTTAGGAGTGGGATGTGAAATCCCTCAAGTTTTTCAGGGTCGACATAAAATTTTACTGTGGTACAATACCATATAAACCCAAATGTTGTTTCAGAGGTCGTTTTGAATTCAGGACTTTGTCCACATAGTTTTGAATTGGGTTAGTGGAAATTTCCTGTCTAAAGGATTTGTCTAAATGGTTTAAAATAAAAATGAAATGAGCACTTCATGTTCTAAGGGAGTAGTCTCAACCAAAACTATCTGTCTCTAAACATAGGCACATACGGAGTCTCTGGTGCTGTTTGTGAGCACCTCTGCCCATAAAGAGAAGTTTTATTAGGTTCATGTGCAGTTGAAGAGTTGAGGAAGAGGAGGTTACTTGGGTTTCCTCCTTTACATAGCAAGAAAATGAGCCCACGTTCAGGGGTATGATTGTGAGCAAACATTTGGCCAGGCTGTCTTTGTATCACGGTGGTATTGTAACACCCTGGAAAACTTCACTCACACAAGCATTGAAACAGCTATAGCAGCAAACTGAGCCCAAATCAGAACTTCAGCATTAAACATGGACTGTGGCCCAGTGCTGTTTGGTATTAGATGGCATTAAAAATGTCAGAGAACCCGGGTAAGATTATCTCACAGTAACTGTGAGGAATTTTCAAGCTCCACTTATGCTTATGGGCCCAGATGAAATAAGGTGATGCAGGTGGACTTGGCAAAGTGGCATCACTACTTGGCACGTTCACTGGGAGCTTTTGGAATGGGCTGGCTGGGTTTCAGATGCAGCCTTTTCATTTTGCAGTGGTGTAAGTCAGTGCTACAGAAGGATTTTGAGTTGCACTAAGAAATGACATCTTCATTTCCCTCTCTCCGCTGTCTGTTGAAGTTGCAGACCATGGTGTGAGAACTGCCAGTGGCGGCGAGAGGGGAGGCAATTCCAGGATGATGATGCAGATCTTTTTAAGACACCGCTATGGTCATCCCAGTTTATAGGAAGCCAATCACTTTTAAAGATGTTCAGTTTTAAGTTTTGCACAGCGAGTTTTGCTTGGAAAGCAAATGAATGTCATGACCTTCGCCTGGTTCCAGTCATGAGGGTGTCCTTTCCTCTCTATTCAACTTTCTTACCCTTTCCTTGCCTCTGTTTTTTCTGGATATGAATGTTGCTGAGCACATCTGTTAATACTCACTGCAGGAACTCCTCTGGGAGCACCATTTCTCGGTAGACTTGTCTCTTCCATAATCACTTACTTATTATACAACAGTGGTGTATTCCCAGCATTTAAATGTGTCCTCTGAGAATTTGCTTAGTCTCAGAGGCAGATAGGCTGATACAGACCTCAGTCATTCACTTCGACTCAAGAACTGCTTGAATGAGGTTTCTTGTCTATAAGTCTTCTCCATCAAAAAGAAAATTACAGTGTTTTTAATGATAAACCCTTAAAGCCTTCCTTTTTAATAGCCTGCCCACATACAGCTTTCACACTGCCATGAGTATTTGGGTGTGATGGTTAGAGCTAACCTTGCTATGAAGACCACTAGGTGGTTGTAATTCTAACAATATCAAAATGCTTTATCTTGATGTCTTTTGAGGAAATAACTGTACCACCAATACAAGTCTAGTTTTATAATTCATATTTCATACAGATAAAACGCAGGTTTGTTTGGACTCACAGATGGAGTTATATGCAGATGAAGTCCAACAATATCATTAGTCACACCAACAAATATTTCAATAAGTTTGTGTTTCTTAGACCTCTGAAAAGTTGTAGGAATCTTTCTATGTAAAGCTGTTGATGTAACAAATGCCCTTTCTTTTACCTTACCTAGATAGAAAGTTTGGCTCCTAGCACATCAGTATTTCCCAGGTAGAAGACATTAATGGTGAATAAAACAGTAATAAAAATTAAGACAGCCTGTGGGATATGACACAATATTGCACCTCCTCAGACCTGAGGCAATGTGGGGGGTGGCTGACATGCCTCCTAAGACAAATCCCAGCGGTAAAAATGTTAAACTAATTGTTAAACTGTTGTTTCAGCTGCCACCTTTATGGAACACTGGAAGAGAAAACAGATGCGTCTCAACTACAGGTGGGACCTGACTGGGTTTGAAGAGGAGGAGGTTTGTCCCTTCAGTTCTGGCTTTTTGACATCCACTGTGGCATTACCCGTAGCTCCTTGCCCTGAGCTGATAGACACTGCCTCACGAGGAACAGCTCTTGGGGCAGTTGAGTCATTTAGAAGAAAGGAAATTCTCTGTACATGAACTGTTAGAGGTTTTTATAGCAAGGGTATGACTAGTACATCTTGTAGCCATAGAAATATAATTATATAGCCACAAAATCCAATTCTAAAGTGTGTAGTTGGGTCACGCCTAGCAGTGTAAGCATGGAATATACAGCTCAGCTCTCACTGCTGCGCTGATGTCAGGGTGCTAACAGCTAAGGACCTTATTCAGCTCACACTGCTGTAAATCAGAAATGAACATTTTGAAGCTGATAAAGTTACAGCACTGGAAAAAAAAAAACAAACCACCACCGAAAAATTCCTGTTAATAGTACAGGATCAAGGCCTGACTTGAAAAATACCTAAGAAAATATTTCCAGACATATGGGCTTGGGGCAATGGGAGCAACCCAGTGCAGAGGGAGTGGAGTTTTTGTGTTGGCTAAACCAAAAATAATAATATCCCTAGCCAGGTTTATACTACATATACTGAATAGAGTGAAGGGGAAAAGGCTGAATCTGTAAGGAAAAAGATGTCTTAAAAATCAACAAAGCTTTAGAAGAAAAGGAGGGAAAATCCTTAGCCAGCTGAGAGGCTGTATCCCATCTTTTTGTCTTTAATGTTATCACTTTACAAAGGAGACACTTTCCTGGACTATAAGATAGCCTTGCCCTGGACTTACTGCACTTAAGAGGTGGCAGAAGCCCTTCCATTTCCTGTCATATGTTGTTGGCTGGCTGCTGGCTCTTTTCTTACTGTTGTTATTATTAAAAGAAGTATGACCGCCCTTGTCATATCTCTAGATGTTCTAAATAGATACACAACAAATACTGCTCACGTGAAACTAAAAACCTCACCAGCCCTGGGTTTAACACTATGCAGCTTGAAAAGCCTGGCACAGTTCTTATTCCTCTCACCCCCAGAATTTTTCTTCTCGAATTATTTCCTCTTAATATGTTTGTCTCCTTCATAATATATTTAGGCATGCTTTGCTAGATCATACCTATTTTCCTTGGAGAATCTATAGGGATTTATTTTCTGGATACTATGCTGCTCTCTTATTTTTGGTAACTTGTTGTTAACATGCATGAAAGTAGAAAGGATTAACTGTATCTTTCTGATGTCTGTTCCCTTCATGTCTGAGTTCAGAGCTGTACACCACAAAACCAGCAGCTGTTAATACAGTATATTTTATTCTTATTCTGTGTAGTCAATGCTAGATAATAAAGTCATTTATTTGGCAATTAATTTAAGCCTCTCCTATGCTGATTTGGGTGACACTTTAGCTCGTAATATGTTGAAGAATCAGGGTTTCAAAGGATAGGCAAAATCCCAAAGTGTCTCATCTTCCGGTGTTTTAAGAGACACCTAGTTTATACTATTACAAGGCTCTGTAGGGACAGGACAAGGGGGAATGGCTTCAACCTGACAGAGGGGAGATTGAGGTGAGATTTTAGGCAGAGATTGCTTCCTGTGAGGGTGCTGAGGCACTGGCACAGAGTGCCCAGAGAAGCTGTGGCTGCCCCATCCCTGGCAGTGTTCAAGGCCAGGTTGGACAGGGCTTGGAGCAACCTGGTCTAGTGGAAGGTGTCCCATGGCAGGGGATTGGAACCGGATGAGCTTTAAGGTCCCTTCCAAGTCAAGCCAGTCTGGGATTTTGTACAGTATTTACAGTAATATTATTAAATGGTATAGAATGTGAGTAAACTGGTATTTTCTGGTAGTGTTTAGCCATCCACTGTACCTATGCTTGTTTCATGTGATTTTTAAAATGTAAGTCCAATATGGTCTGCAACATTCTGTAATAAAATTTTTGTTTCTTGTTTGTTTTTTTTTGTTTGGTTTTTTTTTTTTTCCCTTTTTTTTCATGTTTTTTTCTGGTTTCCTGAAGGAGGCAGTCAAGGTTTGGAAAACATTTTGTTTTTAATTGCTCTTGCCTTTTTTATTACATGTCCACTGATGAATACCACCTTTTGATCTTCACCTCTTCTTTTTTCGAGCATCAAATTTTCTTTGGATCTCCCACTGATTTATTTGCTTTTCTGCCCTCCCCTTCTCCACTTGTTCAGACTTTTTTCAACTCCATTCTGTTTCCCATCCAATGCATACTTGTGAATTCTGAGCCTTTTGTAAATGCAAAATCTGTGAATCTTTCTGCTGTCTCTTACTTCTGAGTGCTTCCTGCCTACCTCTACTTCAATGCCCTGGGTAATCTGTGGATGCTGTCCCTGACAGGATTAGGGGAAGACCCCAATGGACAACTTTCTGAGAACCCAAAGCCAAGTATTTATATACTTACAGCAGATAACTGTTCCCCTCACTGAAATTACAGTCAGTGACATGCAAACTCTAATTCATATAAATGAGAGAATTAAAATCCAATCATGATGTTACTTGGTATGAACCATGCTATCTACAGTTTGTGCTCTATACTCTTGGGTATTAATCTCCATAGCATTGCAACTGGGTGTGTGGTAGTGAGTCCAGATCATTCTGTAGTTGCTTCTCTAGGGCTGTGAATGGCATACCAAGTGAATTAGAATTTAGTTAGAAAACTTGGAAATCACCAAGGAAATGACTTGCCAAACAGTTCATATGTAGCTGCTGTAAAAAGTAAATAATTTTTGCTGTTTATTAAATATGACTTATTTCACAGGATCATCCAAGAGCAGAGTATGAAGCTAAAGTTTTAGAAAAATCACTGAGAAAAGAACACAAACATAAAGAGGTATGGTAAAAACATTCATTTGTTTCACTTAGAAAAGACTGAAAAAGAAGCAGTTCCTTTATAGCAGAGGCAGACTGAATACTAAGAAATGGGTAACAACCAGAGTCACTGCGCATTGTATTTGAGTTGCAGATGTCTTTGGTCCCAGCATACATGGGGTACTTGATGCACACCAGTGCAGAAAACCTGATTAGACCTGACAAGTCTAGAAATGGCTTTAATACTTAAAGATGCAAGATTGTGGCTTAGGGAAACTAACTGAGCTTGTCTGAAGGGGTGCTCCTTTCAGGCTAATAAAACCTGTTAACAAAACACCTCATTCTGTGCTGGTCTCAGTAGCTAAAGCCTCTGAGGGAAAGTACTCTGTCTTGCTACACTTTGGTTGTAATGCTTTTATTTACTAGAGCATTTATGAAGAGTATCAACACCATTTTCCTTGCCAAATTTCAGCTTTGATAATAATGACTTTCCTCTTTTTACAAAACGTTACTTCCATTTTATCCCACTGAGTAAGGTAGTGCTCACTTTATGCTTTTAACTTGTTCTTTACTGTGGAAAAGGTGCTGCTGGTCACCTCAGAGGTGCTTGCATCTCACCAACAGACAGCATAGTCCCTATAAGCAGCTTTCACTGAGGCTGTAATTCCTTTCCTCTTACTGTCTGTCAGCAGCTGACCCATGTGGAAAAGCTCCTGTTCTCCCCACATCCTGGTTTCCACCTTACCAGAGGTTATTCCCCCTTCACTGTATGAATTCAGCCATTTGTATGACCATATTTTGAAGCAGAGAAGTAAAAACTCCAGCAATAAACAAAACTTGATGGCAGAAATCACTCTTTTGTATCTGTTGGCAGTGGCATAGCAGCATGTGATCATGCCCTAAACTGGGATTTTTATGAAAAACCTATGAAAATACAACTGCAATAACCATATTAACATGAAACATGCTTTAAGAGACAGAATATATGGATTGGACTGGCCTTAAACTGAATGTGCCTGATTCTTTGTCATGGTACTTGAGTATTATTGTGCCTCTCTTAAGAAATTCTATGAAGCTGATGGTGGAATGTTCCCGTTGATCTATAGGATGCTTTACTCACACCACTGCTTTAAAATCCCTTGCAGAAGGGAATGAATTTGGGTTGCTGCCCTCTTACCTGCTGGCTAAGCCATATTCAAATACAGATGTGTCCACTAAAAACCTGAGACTCGTACTTTTGGGTATATTAAGAATTCAGAACTTAGATGTGGATGGCTGTAGGATAATTACACAAAATGGTGGCCTCCACATAGTGGAGTATGAAAGCTGAGCAATTAAAAGAGGATTTTCTCTTTTTTTTTTTTCCCTTTAACTAGACTATTTATAGCTTTCTGGGCTGTGGTCAATGTGGATGTTACTAATTTGGGAAACGTGAGAATGCGAGGTTTTTTTTCTGAAAGACTTGGTAATCTTGCATGGGATCTAGAGTGTTAAAGTTCAAATTCAACAGTTGTAAGACAACATGGAAATCTTAAAGAGAAATATCTAAAGCTAAGCAAGAAACTGCTTATATTTTTAGAGAGAAGTCCAATTAAAGAACAAAAAAACCCCCAAAAAAATAAAAAAGAAAAACTCTTTGGACATTCTTTATGCATCATCAGGCTAAAAGAAGGGCACAATGCTAAATTAAAAAGGGAATATCCTTTGCAGGATCATTTGATCTACCCTAGGAGTTGAGGCACGAGTTTGTCTTTTGGTGGTGTTGTTTTATTAATTGAAAGCTGAAACAAAAAGCCTTAAACTAATAGTGCATTCACTTGTGGCTAAACTGCAATGTTTGCTGAGTCGGTAGAGACTATGGAGATCAATTTAGCAGTGTTTTGTAATGCTATATTGCCCAACCCTGTTTTTGTTTCCTTTGACTGCTATCAGAAGCACCGGTATTTTCCAGAAGAGACAGCAAACAAATGGAGACAAAGAGTTAAGACAGTCATGGCTGGGGTGAAATTGGTTCTTTTTATTCAAACTTATGAAGAAACTCAAATTATGAGTAATTATGGAAGGCACAAATCAATTTGGTTTTGGCTGTTAAACCCTGTTTAATATTCACATTCAGTTCTTGATTTCTTCTTCTCCTCCCTCCCCTTGTTTCTTCAGCACTCTTTGGGCCACTGTTTCTTTGCACTGGGAATGGCACTGCATGGCTAATCTTAGATTTACATCCTGGACTGACATTGCATTTTTCAGTGGAGCATGGGCTATGTGTTGAAAGAGTTGCTTGCACTTTCCTGAGACAATGTGCATGTAGTAAAGTAGGATTAGAGTCAGATTTTGATGTTCATTGTAATGTGTGCGCCAGCTTCCTGATGTTCCTTTTGCTGCTTATTTTCTGGTGTTTAGAAGCAATTCCTGATATCAAAGTTTATGAAAGACTCTAGATGACCAGTACTGTTGTAAATGACATTTTCATAGCCAAATCAGGCAGTGGCTGGTTGACCAGATTTAAGGTATTCTATAAAGAGTTATTGTACACGTGAATCTTAATGCTATTGGTATGGTCCATTGAATCCCATGTGGGTTATTCAGTAGCAGTTAGTCTTTGCCCAGAGAAGCTGTGGCTGCCGCATCCCTGGCAGTGCTCAAGGCCAGGTTGGATGGGGCTTGGAGCAACGTGGTCTAGTGGAAGGTGTCCCTGTGTGTGCCAGGGGGTTAGAACTGAATGAGCTTTAAAATCCCTTCCTATCCAAACCAGCCTGGGATTCTATGATTCCATATTTCAGCAGAACCAGTTGTGCAACTGCAAAGCTGCAAATATTATCTGGGGAGTGAGAAAGGAAGAGGGAGGATTTTTCTGGGGAAAGGAAAAGAAAATATTTAACAGTAAGAGAGGCCTTACTTCATGGTTTCTGACAGCCTATTTGCATGGTTCCATCAAAAAGTATACAGAAAAATCTGGTTTATTTATAGTCCCAGGGCAGGCTTTTGGCCAATTTGAACCTAGGTACAGAGTAAATAATTTGCCTGTGTGGAACTGTAACTGTAAACACTGTGTCTGCATCTTCTAACTGGTTGTGTATTTGCCAGCTCGTTCTTCCCCCTCTCTGTTTTTGTCACGTGTGCAAAAAGTCACATTTTGTGTTTATTAAATGTACCCTTTCCCCCCAATTTTAGACCGATAAAGAAAAGCTGACATGGAAGGACCGTTTTCCAGCCTATTTAACGAATTTTGTTGGCATTATCTTCATGGTAAGCATCACCCAGTAAAACCTGTATTTTTTGTTACTGACTCACTGTATAGAATGGAAGAGATGGAAACCGTGACAGACTTTGAGAATAATGTGGTTCTCAGTGGCTTTTCCTCAGAGAAAAAATTCAACCATTTTATTGTTTCATAATCTAAAAATCTTTTCAAGAGTTTGAATATATACTTTTCCATCTCTTTCCAGTAAAGAAATAAGAATGCCTAAATAGGCTAGGGAAACAGTATCTCCAGGGAGACATTAATAGCAGTTTTCCAGTAGCTAAAAGGAGTCTACAAGAAAGCTGGAGAAGGGCTTTTGAGACAGGACAAGGGGGAATGGATTTATCCTGACACAGAGGAGATTGAGATGAGATCTTAGGCAGAAGTTCTTCCCTATGATGGTGGTGAGGCCCTGACAGAGGTTGCCCAGAGAACCTGTGGCTGCCCCATCCCTGGCTGTGTTCAAAGCCAGGTTTAACGGGGCTTGGATCAGCCCTCTCTAGTGGAAGGTGTCCCTGCTCATGGCAGGGGGTTGGAAGTGAATGAGCTTTAAGGTCCCTTCCAACATGAACCAGTCTGGAATTCTATGAAAAATGAGGGCACAGAAGGAAAAATTGGTGTTGTCAATTGCAGTCCTGATTGCAAGGATTTTTAATGAAATCAGTCAAATTTGTGGTTATACCATATAGCAAACAGCAGAATTGCAAAGAGAGCGCTGAAGAAAAAGGTGCAATAATGATGACAAGAGCCTTCCTCCATTTGCTGATAAAGCATCAGCATTTAAACCAAATTTTGAAGAAATAATAATTGAAGACATAGAACACATTAGTTGATGCATAGGAAAGCTTAAGCTGTTTCTAAAGGTAGACTATTCCAGACCAACTCAGTTAATGTATCTTTTTTGGAACAGGGATTCTGTTTTGGGGGTAGTTTTCTGTAATTGCATTTTCAGAGAATGGAACTGCAGTAAATCTGATAACCCCAGCTGAAGAATTTGGACTTTATAAGAATTGTATTTTAAAATTATTCATCTATTTAAGCAAAGAAAAGTTGAGTGAGATTTTGTACACCTTTATGTTGCCAAGAAGTGTGTTGATTTATCAGATTGAATTTCAGTTTGGGATTATGACAGCATAGCGAGGCTGAGTAGGGTATTCAAAGGCTTATGTGCAGACTTAAGCTGAAATACTCTGCTTCAAAACTGGCTTGTTTTTATAATTAAGCAAATCTAATGGATCTATGATGTTGTTATTAGGGCTGAAAGGAAGCCCACTAATACTTTTAATATCAGCAAGTATAGGTCATCCAAGGAAGTTGTGAATGCTGCGTCCCTGGCAGTGTTCAGTGTCAGGTTGAGCAAGGCCTGAAGCAACCTGGTCCATGGTCTAGTGGAAGATGTCCTTGCCCATGGCAGGGGGTTGAAACTGGATGAGCTTTAAGGTCCCTTCCAACCCAAACCACTCTGTGATTCGATGATTCAAAGTAGTTTATAACTTAGGGATTTTTAGTGGAGAAAAAAAACAAACAAACAAAAAAAAAACCCCAGAACCTTTGCATGTGATTATGTCATTCTTGTATCAGTTTTTCCATGTGATGATCAAATTTCTAGCAAAAGAGGATGTTTTCCCACAGTTCATCAAAGTGACTGGGGGCCTTCATGCACATCTGGGGGACTTGGCCCAGAGAACCCATTTTTAAGGTCACCACTAAGTCCCAGGCAAAGTATTTATAGTTAAATTTTTCATAAGAGGCTGTGCTGTTCTTGTAGGTAGGGCTGACATTCGCTATCGTGTTTGGAGTCATCATATATAGGATCTCGACTGCAGCAGCGCTGGCAATCAGTTCAACTCCCTCGGGCCGCTCAAGTGTTCGGGTCACCGTCACTGCCACCGCCGTCATTATCAACTTGGTTGTCATCATCATCCTGGATGAAGTATATGGCTGCATTGCGAGGTGGCTCACTCAAATCGGTAAGTTTTAATCCTCAACTGATATTTGCTCAAGTGAGAGGACCCGAATGACAAATGATGCACCTCAAAGTGGTGAGCGAACACAGGAAATTCAAATGTGGGGCTGAAATTCTAACCAGCTACTTACAAATAGCACAAGCCACATGGATTTGACTTTATTTGTCAAGGTTTTGTTTCAGCAGTGGTAATGCTAATTCAGTTACAGGTGATAGCAGAAATTCCTATATCTAATATTGAGCTTCTCTCTTCTGTATCACACAATTGCTTTTTAAATTTTCTGCCATTTTTTAATTGGCATAAAACACGTTGTGAAAGGCAAAATTGCATGGTGCAAAAAACCCCCACACAGTTGAAAAAAGATTTTGAATAATTTCCAACAAACATCAGTGACAAAAGGGCCAGAAATCTTTTTAGGTAAGTTCTTGCCCATCTGCAAATGAGGCATCTGCATGGAGGTCAGCCAGATGTGGAATGAAATTGGAATTGCTGTTGTAACGCATTCGAATGATGAGACCCTTAACAGACAGCAGGTTGTAACTAGATGATCTTAAGGCCCTTTCTAACCCAAACAATTCTGTGATTCTATGATTGACCACTCAGTGTGGCCACATTGCACTTATGTGTGTGTGTGTATATATATTGCTACAAACTATTTAGTGTGATCAACTGGTCAAAGGAGGTGATCCTGTGCCTCTACTTTGTTCTCGTGAGAACCCACTTGCAGCACTGTATGCAATTCTGGTATCCTCAACATCAGAAGGTCATCGAGAAGAGAAGCTGTGTGGAGACCTCAGAGCAGCCTTCCAGTATCTGAAGAGAGTCTGCAAGGACACTGAAGAGGGACTCTTCATCAGGGACTATAGCGATAGGACCAGCGGTGTTGGGTTTAAACTTGAACAGGGGAAGTTCAGATTAGGTATAAGGAGACAGTTCTTCCCTGTGATGGTGGTGAGGCACTGGCACAGGTTGCCCAGAGAAGCTGTGGCTGCCCCAGCCCTGGTAAGTGTTCAAGGTCAGGTTAGATGGGGCTTGGAGCATCCTGGTCTAGTGGAAGGTGTCACTGCCTGTGGCAGGAGGTTGAAACTCAATGAGCTTTAAGGTCCATTCCAACTCAAACTGTTTTATGATTCTATCAAATACATAACCATTTGTTTAAAAGATGGCTCATGTTTTCCAAAGCCCACCTTTATAAGATCTTTAAATGTGCCGGGTAGGATTAATTCCTTAATGTTTCTTATGCATTTCACCTTGGTTCCAGAGGTGCCAAAAACTGACAAGAATTTTGAAGAGCGGCTGATTTTTAAGGCTTTCCTCCTGAAGTTCGTCAATGCCTACACACCCATCTTCTATGTCGCTTTCTTCAAAGGCCGGTGAGTTATGCTAAAAGCTGTTCCTGGTTTCTACTTGTTGCTTATGAGACAACTGCTGCTGAGCTTAGACAGTAATTGGACGGTAAATTAAATCTGGCTTAAGCATGCCTCAGTATTGACCCCAAACCTCTTCAGCCTCATGGGATAACACACAGACTTGGTATTCTGCAATTTCAAATTTGTTAAAGCCATAGAAAAGATTCATAGAATAGTTGGGGTTGGAAGGGACCTTCAAATCTCATCTAGGCCAACCCCCCTGCAATAAGCAGAGACATCTTCAAGTAGATCAGGTTGCCTAGAACCACATCCAGCCTGGCCTTGAGTGTCTCCAGGGATGGTGCATCCATCATCTCGCTAGGCAATCTGTGCCAGCATTTTACTGCCCTTACTTTAAAGAATTTGTTCCTCAAATCCAGCCTGAATCTCCCCTCTTTTAGTTTGAAGCCACCACCCCTCATGCTGTCGCTACAGTCCCTGCTGAAAAGTCTTTTCCCATCTTTCTTATAGGCCCCTTTAAAGAACTGAAAGGCCACAATAAGGTGTCCCTGGAGTCTTTTCTTCTTCAAGCCAATCTCTTTCAGCTTTTCCTCATAGCAGAGGTGTTCTAGCCCTCTGATCATTTTTTGGCCTGTCTCTGGACCCTCTCCAACAGGTCCATATTTTTCCTGTACTAATAAATTTATGCATTCAGCTGCAGTCCCCCACCAGACTATTAACAGTTTCCTATTTACCACTCCTAAGTTAATATCACAGTAAGTATCGTTTTTCTTACAACCAACAGGAAAGCATAAGGCTAAAATAAAGTACCTATGTGGCACATTTCAGCTAATGCAGCAGTAATGAGGATTACCTTAGAGGATTTCTGCCTGGAATATTGTAAGGCACAACACTTGCAGTTTTACTGAGTCATTTACTTGGTAAACCAGACTTGCTCTTTAAAACAGAACCAAATATAATGTCATTCACTTTTTCAGGACTGAACACTAGGTGGTCCCATTCAAAGGCATAGAATTTTACATCAGTGACTTTAGGAATCACATATAAAAAGTATAAAATCCATAGCAAGTTTATAATTCTAACCATTGTACCCTAGATTTGTTGGGCGTCCAGGAGACTATGTCTACATTTTCCACTCTTTCCGAATGGAAGAGGTAATTCCACTTTGTCTGTGATCTTGTTGGGTGAGAACACCACCTGCTTCTGCCACAGGGATGCAGCAGATGTTCTGACTGTTGTTTCCTCTGTCCACCCTAGTGTGCTCCAGGAGGTTGCTTAATGGAGTTGTGTATCCAGCTTAGTATTATCATGTTGGGCAAACAGCTGATCCAGAACAATTTATTTGAGATTGGCATCCCGTAAGTAGCAATTTTTGCTTGTTTCTTGTTGGGGTTTTACTAAACACATGGTTTTTAGGACCTCTGAGATATGCATTGTATCCTCTGCCCCTTCACTTGTACTCTGCTCTTGCACGTTTTTTATGAAAGTAGGTATGAAGTGCATTGTGTGTATTAATGTAAAATAGCTGCAAAATGGGCACTGTTCCCCCAAGGGCATGCTAATGGAATCCTTCCCTTTTCCCCAGAAAAATGAAGAAATTTATACGCTACATGAAGTTAAAGCGTCAGCATTCCTTAGACCATGAAGAGCACATGAAAAAAAAGCAGCGCTATGAAGTGGACTATAACCTGGAGCCTTTTGCTGGACTTACCCCTGAGTATATGGAAATGAGTGAGTGGGATGAGAAGGCATTTTAAACCACAATTATTCTGACAAAGTGGGATGGAGAGCTGAGATTTTTGAACAGTAAAGTGGGTAGTAGATATGAGGCATAACTTAATTATTGAAGTGTATAGTCTTGAACTGTAGCATGTTTCAGCCAGCCACTGGCTGCTTCATGGGTAAATTTGGCAGCATATTGTCACAGAATCACAGACTGGTTTGGGTTGGAAGGGACCTCAAACCTTATCCAATTTCAACCCCCTGCCATAGGCTGGGGCACCTTCTGCTAGACCAGATTCCTCCAAGCCCCATCCAACCTGGCCTTGAACACTGCCAGGGATGGAGCAACCACAGCTTCTGTGGGCAACCTGTGCTAGCTCCTGACCACCCTCACAGGGAAGAGCTTTGGCCTAAGATCTAACCTGAACTTCTCCTGTTTAGATAATTTCTCTCAAGCCATGTGACATATCACTGTCAAGATTCAAATGCAAACGATTGAATGGCATAAACTTGAGACTGTGAGATATATTTTCTTGTCAGTTGCGCCCTGCATTGGAAATAAGTTAATTCAAATTTGATAATTTCCACTGCATATTCTTGCACAGGATTTTTTCTTTTTAATGAAATCTGGACTAAAATTTCTTAGAGGTAAGTGTCTGTAGGCAAGCTTGTACTTATCACATACAGTTGGAATTTTTAAAGTAACATGTTCTGTTGAGTAAGTGATATGAAATTTGAGCACTGGATGTCAGTTCTGCTTTGCTATACAGCTCTATTTCTTTTCCTTCTTTTAATCTTGGAAAGGCTGAGAACTGTTCAACATAATGCCCTTAGTGACATGGTTTAGTGGTGGTCTTGGCAGTGGATTTGATGATCTTAAAGATCATTTCTGATTTAGCTGATTCTGTGATTTTATGATTCTATAATACTATTTTCTACAGTATTCGGCATTCCTGAAGGATCTTTCTTTAAATAGCAGCTTTATTAAGTATTTTAAGGAATGACTAGGCAAAGTAGTGGTGAAGGGCAATGAAGTAAAATAACACCAAAAATTTGCATCCCCAGTAAATGCAGAGGCAAATTAGATTAGCTGATGACCTTGATGTTCAGAGTAGGGGAAACAATTGAAATTTAACAGTACAAGCGACAAGGTCAGTTCCTAAAAATATGAAAACATGCAGTTACTGAGATCAGCATTTGGAAGTAACAGAGGAAGAGAAAGGTGGAATACTGACAGTACCAGGGTAAGTACGACATCATTGTCATGTCCTCATCAGACAAAATCAAGTATGACCCAGGCTGTAGGAAGCAGATTATTCCAAATAAAGGCAGAGAATCAGTCATGTCATTTTTGAAGCCTGTAACTTTCTATACTTTGGAAGATGAAGCTTCCAGTGGGAATAATGAGTGCTAAAAACCTGCTGGGTGGAGCATGGCACATATATATAGAGCTCCCAAGGTTGCTGCCATATTCCCACTCCATCAGATTGCTCCTGTTACAGTCTCACTGATGGCAAATTTAGTTTAGGAGTTTCTCTGTCCATGATATTGAGGTGCTGGAGCAGTTCCAGAGAAGGGCAATGGAGCTGGTGAAGGGCCTGGAGCACAAGTGTGATGAGGAACTGCTGAGGGAACTGGCGGGAGTCAGTCTGGAGAGTAGGTGGCCTTGTTCACTCTCCACAACTACCTGAAAGGAGGATGGAGCCAGGAGATGGCTGTTCTCTGCTCCCAAGGAACAAGTGACAGGACAAGAGGAAACGGCCTCAAGCTGTGCCAGGGGAGGTTTAGACTGGATATTAGGAACAATTTTTTCCCCAAGAGGGTGTTCAGGCATCGCAACAGGCTGCCCAGGGCAGTGATGGAGTCACTGTCCCTGGAGGTGTTCTCTGTGCAGGTGAGGCCTTTAGTGACATGGTTTAGTGGTGGCCTTGGCAGTGCTGGAGAACGGTTGGATTTGATGATCTTAACAATCTTTTCCTGGTTGTTGATTCTGTGATTCAGTGTTTCTATGATTCTGATTACATTGCCTTGCCTTTTGCAAGAGGGGCAACTGGCCCTTTGGTGCCCAAATGGAATAGCAGTTGGGCAAACCCTGCGTGATGCCAAAAACGGGATTTAGTCTCACAGTACATGTCATCTTATTAGAATTTAATGGGATCGCACTGATGGGATGATGCAATTTGATAAATACTGAACACAGCTGATGAAATGGTTTCTTTTTCTTTCTAGTTATTCAGTTTGGGTTTGTGACTTTGTTCGTTGCATCCTTCCCGTTGGCACCTTTGTTTGCTTTGTTGAACAACATAATTGAAATCCGTCTAGATGCAAAAAAGTTTGTTACTGAGCTGAGGAGACCGGTAGCAGTCAGAGCAAAGGATATAGGTAAGTGCATGTTGCTATTGTTATCCCTGTTTGTTTATTCCTGGATGGATGGCAGGATATTATTGCGCTGAGTTAGTTTCATTAACGGAAGATATTTATAGGAAAATCCAAAACATTAGACTGTGCTTTAACTGTGAACTGTCATAACTTATCAAGGATTTACTTTTAAAATAGAAACACCAGAGCTTGAATATTTTATTAAATAAACAATATCACTTTTCAAATCAAAGTGATCAATACAGTAGTGAAATATCTCATGTGGTTCTGCACATCAACAATTCTTGCTGGTAATGCAGTTTTCTTGCAGCAGTAAATATTCCTGCATTTAATAATTCTGGAATGAGCCTGGAGAAATACCCTTGGGAATGAGAGAAGACTCAGAAGTCTGTGGGTAAATGTATCCCTTCAAACCTACACAGCATTAATGTCAGAAGGGTTAAGCTGAAAGCTGCAGTGAATTTAGGTGGGACTGGGCTCTGTGGTGGTATGGAGGCAACAGGCCAGTCCTCCTCCTGCCATGGGGAGTAACAGCTATGGGTGTACGTAATGAGAAACCTATTTCTCCCAGGTGGTGGTTACTTATGATTAAAATGGTCGTTAAAGTAATTGTTCGTGTTACGGAACCACTCAGCCAGAGCAGTGGAGTTTGTGATCTGTTACCAAACTCAGTGTTTATTCTGGTGTTGGCAAGCAGAGATTTTCCCTGGGCTCATCCTTGTGCCCTCAGATCATTCTAGAGCTGAAGAAAGCACTATGTTTTAGCATGCTGTTGCCTTTACCACGTTGTTTTTTGGGGTGCTTTGTGGCTGGCTCAGCTGATGCTGCGTGTGAAGGTTACTGGTGGAGATGTTAGGCAGGGTGTTGTTGGTTTTATGGTTGTGGTGGGGGTTTTGAGTTTTTTTTTCGTTTGAGAGGGTGTTAATTGCAATTTATTGCAATTCAATCCCCATCTTGTGGGTGAAAGAAACCCACTTCTTTCAGAGACAAGCTGAAGTCAAATAGTGTGAGATGGTCACAGACAAACCACACAAGGTTTTAGGGCAGGCATCAGCAGAATCAGGAAAAATCAGGAAAGGGAGAAAGTCTCACTGCCTCAATGCAGTGGGTCACCACTGGCAGAAAACAGATCTATCTCTGCTTCCACTAATACTGTAGTATCTTTTCCTGAAGTTCAGTTCTGTACTTCTCACCTTCAATTCTGTCCAGGCTGGCTTATATCTACTGTGCCAGGAGACGAGTTAGTTTTCAAGCAAATGATTTGGCCAGGCTACAGGAGTCTTCCAGGGATGTCTCCCTGTGTAAAGCTTCCTACATATTTCTTCCTCTTCAGACCCAGAACAGGAGAGTGGCTCATCAAGGCTGTAACAACAGGGATCTTGTAGCAGCCCTGTCTTCATTAAGAAGCTTTTCCATGAGGAGTGGGAAGAGTCAGAGCTGGGGGACTTTTTGCATCATCCTCAGGCTGAATCTGGAGGGGTTGAACCTGTTTCAGCATAGGGTTGGTTACTATTACATTTTGTATGCTGAGAGCCCATACCTGTGTGGTTTCCAGACGCAACTGGAAAAATCCCATCAAGTGGCTCCACTGGAGCTTTGCTTTCTCAAAACTGAGCTAGGATCAAGGGTGATGAGAAGACATAGACACAGATTCAGGTAGATCCTTAAAGCTGGTAAATCAGTATGTTCTGCACCATGTGTGAGGAAGTTCCAGCTCCCTGTCTGTACCTTTCTTCTCAGGCACTTGAGAAGTGTGAATGAAATTTCCTGATGTTTTTCTTTTCTACCTATGCAGGCATTCCTCTGTCTTACATTTGCCTCCCTCTTCCTCAAAAAAGTCTTTAGCTTAAAACCTCCAAAAAATAGGTGCCTAAACATTGAAAAACAGAGTTGGGCTCCCTTTGCCTACAAGTAATCAAATTAATCTCTTATAATTTGTTCTTTTAATTTAAAATATAATGCTAGTTTGGCACAGTCATAGGTGCTCCTAACACTATTAACTAAAAAAGTAATTTATCACAGTTTAGTGACAGGAACAGCATTTACATGTTTGTCTCCTTCCTCAGGAATCTGGTATAATATCCTCAGAGGTATTGGGAAGCTTGCCGTCATCATAAATGTAAGTAATTTGGCATGAATAACATTTTAACTCAATAGGCCTGCTTTTCCATTCTGCTCTAGTAGTTTTATTTCAGTGTAAATTCCTTAAAATCAAGAGAAAGTAGATTAAAGTATTTTCTGAAATATTAGAACATCCCAGCCCTTAGAAAATTTTAGCTCACTTTAATAGATTAATGTATGTACTTATCTAATATTCCATATGAATAGACATCCACAATGATCATCATCGGTTTTATTAGAGGAAACCAAAAAAGCTGAATGACAAGCTAAAAACATGTTTGAGATGCAAAAAACAGGGGCCGTGTAGGGCCTTGCAGCCATATCTCTGTGTGCCCTCATGGCTTTTCCTGCATTACCTAGACTATTTTGCTACTGCCCTTCATTTTGCTCACAGGTGTCTGTAGTGCAATGGCCAAACCATTCTTTTGGTTATTTGGTAGACTGCCCTAATTTGCCTTTACCATTTCCTCTCTTTTCCTTTGGAAACAATGTCTCTTTTTTTTTTTTCCTTTTCCTCCTTGTAGTCTGTCATTATCCAGTGTTATTTTTCCCCTCTTTGATCTATGTACTACCCCTCTTTATTGTAAAAGAAGTAAAACATTTTGTACTGTCTTTGTTCCACATGTACATGAGATTAACGCCAGTGAGAATGTTTCATAAGAATGACAAATGAGAAGGGCTAAAGTTCTGAAGAGCTCAGCTGAACTGGTTCTCTTACATTTTCTGTAGGACAATTTTAGAAAGCCTTTTTAAATCACCAAATTCAACACAATTTTGGAGACCATAAATATAAAACTGGGCTCAGCCTGCTCATCCTTTTCTCTTGATGGAGTTGAAATGCACGCCTGATTTTGCAGTGCAGTGAGAATTTAAAGAGTCGCTTCACTGCCGGTTGTTTGCGGAACACAAAATTACTTAGAAATCAATCAGTTGAACCTTACACAATGCATCAGAGACAAGCTGTGGCTTATGTAGTGCCATATTTTGCTCTCCTCTGGTGCTTGGGAGTATGGCCACTTCGTTCTCTGGGGAGTCCAAGTTGTTATCCAGGTAGGAATCTCAGTCAACGTGGAGCTAATACACCTAATATTCTGCAACTAAAAAGGAATAAGCAATAAATCCTACCTCGTTGCAGCGGTGAATACTCCATTTTTAGGACCCTGTGGGCTGCAATCTTCGCCTTTGTTTACTAAATCAGTCACTGAGTTGCATGAGTTTGTTTGGACAAGACATACTTGAAGATATTATGAACTTAACCACTGCCTGAATGTTGCGCTCACTCTTTACTCTTATGGCTTAGGCATTTGTGATCTCATTCACATCTGACTTCATTCCACGCCTCGTGTACCTGTATATGTACAGTGAGAATGGCACCATGCATGGCTTCGTGAACCATACACTGTCTTCTTTTAATGTCAGCGATTTTCAAGCAGGAACAGCTCCCAACGACCCCATGGATCTTGGCTATGAGGTTCAGATATGCAGGTACTCTCTTGAATAACTGATTTTAAGTATTTTCACAGTTGACTAAGAATGGGACAATTCCTGGGGCAAGTCCCTTGTATTTTCAGGCATTTTTTAGCACCTTGGTAGCCTTTTCTATCAGATGGATCAATTGCCTTGAACATTTTTGCTTACATATTAGCAGCCAGAAAACCTGCTTATTTTGGGAAACAGGGCTTAGCATTGTTCAAGTCAGTGTTTGTCCATGCAAAGATTTTTATTATTATGTATTTCTTTTTTCAGGAAAAGAGCTAAACTATGATAAAGAGTACAGTGATGCTTTAAGGAAAGAAAACTATTTACTCTGATGTTATGTTGTCATACCACATGCTGTTGATGTTTCTGCGACAATTTCTGATGAGATTAATAGCATCCTTTTCTACACTGGACCTTAAGACCTATTTAAATTGTTGTTGTACAGGAAATCTGCATGCCTGTAACAATATCTACTTACTCTTTTCATTTATAAAGGAAATTATTGTCACATAGTTTTGCTTAGGAAGCAATCTAGGTCAGTGCTGAAACACACACTTTGTCTAAGCTCCCTTGCATATCCATCACCTTCAAAACAAATGTTTTAACTTTCAGAACTGGGGACTACAGCCAAATAATAGAATCTCAGTCTGGTTTGTGTTTGAAGGGACCTTAAAGCTCACCCATTTCCAACCCCCTGCCACTGGCTAGGACACCTTTCACTAGACCAGTTTGCTCCAAGCCCCATCCAACCTGGCCTTGAAGATTGCCAGGGCTGGGGCAGCCACAGCTTCTCTGGGCAACCTGTGCCAGCACCTTGCCAACCTACCAGGGAAGAACTTCTCCATAAGATCTCATCTCAATCTTCCCATTTTCAGCTTAAAGGCATTCCTCCTTTTCCTGTCCCTACAGGCCCTTTTAATGTAACAGTGAAACACTTAGGCCACCAAAACTGAAAGGGAAATAAAGGGGGTGAAGAAGAGGAGAACAAGGAGGGAAGAGACATTCCAAGCAGGAAAAAAAGAGAAAGCTGACTAGGTTTGCTTCCTTTTACTTTCTCCTGGTGAACTCAGGCACAAGATAAATAAGGTTGGCAAACATATTTTTAGCACAGAACTTATGGAATAGAAGTCCAATACAAAAATACCGGTTTTATTTGCTTTCTACTCCTAGCCTCTTTCTCATCCCATAATTTCTTTTATATCCCATGGATTTTTAAATAATTTGAAATCATGGAACCCTAATTGCTTCAACATAGGAAACATGCTATGATTTAAGTTTAATGTGTTTTTCTTGGTCCAGTTTCTAACAAGTTATTGCTGATGAGCTCATAGATTTTCTGTGAGCAACAGCTAGGGCAAAATACTCATCTTCTGTCTATACGGCAAACATGAGCCGATCATGAGCAAGGATAATACTACATAGTATAACACACATCGTGGACCTGAGATCAGTATTTGTGTCTTTAAAATTAGTCTTATAAACACAGGTTGGGTTGGGTTTTACCAATCTTAAAATAAATTATCTGTGTAATTTACTTCATCTTTATGCAGAATTGGTATTATTTATACTAATCAGAGGGTATTAAGATGGAAGACCTTAAATTTGGAGTAAAGCTTGTGGGAGGCTTTCAGTTGTTAAGAGGTTAATAATGTCTTATACCATAACAGTGAACTTGTTTTTAAAAGGTTTGATTTCCTGTTAAACTCCTTGGTATTAATTCTTCCTCGTGCTAAACTTTCTGAGTGACATCACTGATTTACCGAGTCTTGTTTTGCAGATACAAAGATTATCGAGAACCCCCCTGGTCTGAAAACAAATACGACATTTCGAAGGATTTCTGGGCTGTTCTAGCAGCAAGATTAGCATTTGTGATAGTTTTCCAGGTAGGTTCTACTGCAGGTACTTTCTATCTGAGAAAGAAAAAGAGTTATACTATTTCTTCAGCTATGTAAGGCAAGCCATCTTTGGAAATAAGCTATTAGGTCAAAAAAAATAATGATCTCATTTCTCAGCTGCCCATCCTTATTCACCCTCTTCATCCACACAGATCCAGGTATATTCTCAGTGGTAAAATTAATCCCCAGAGATTCCCTGAACCAGTTTAATGCAGAAGCAACAGAACAACCTTAGTGAGCAGCAAAGCACAAGGCTAATTCTAATTAGGTCCCACCAATTTCTCCAGGGAAACAGCAGCAAGTTCACTGAAACAACATCAGTTTCATCCCAAATCATTTCTAAACACAGCCAAGAAATTAAATGTCCAAAATTTCCCAAGTTAGTTTTTAATTAGGGAACATTTCATTGGAATGTATTTTACCAACTTGCATCATTTTACATCTTGCTGTTTGCTTCTGCCCTTCTGATGTGAAACTTGTGGGTGATGTATCAATGGCAGTATTCCCTTGGATTTCTAAATGACTGTGACAGTATTTGTACATAAAACAAGTGATCTGTGCCTGCCATTTTTCTCTACTTCTAGCAAGGAGTTGAGGTGAATTTGGCTTTTATCAGGCTTGTGACATGCAATTGAACCCAACTCAAATACTGTCCTTTCTTTATTCTTCCTTCCTAAGTGCACTAAGAATGGCCCCTTCCCCTACAGTCATCCTTTCATTTGATCTTGCTGATATGTTCTCACAATTTCATTTTCAGAACTTGGTCATGTTTATGAGTGAATTTGTTGACTGGATTATCCCAGACATTCCCAAGGACATTAGTCAGCAGATTCATAAAGAGAAAGTTCTCATGGTGGAGGTCTTCATGAGAGAAGAGCAAGGGAAGCTGCAGATGCTGGAAACCTGGAAAGACAAGGACAAGAAAAAAGGTGAAAACTGTAACAATCACAGCCCCAGACTCTCCAGGAGCCACAGTGGGAGCTTGTCCTCCTGCCATTCATACCCTCTTGATGTCTAGAAGAGGAGGGAATTGAGTATGTTGGGGCATTCCACTGACACACAAGCCATGACTTACGGGACAGGACTCGATTAATGGACAACCTGGTGCATGTTGAAGGATGTGCTGCCATTTTACTCCCATCTTTGTGAGAAATGCTCTTCTTGCAAACATGGAGGACCACAGTCTATTTCTGATAATGTGTTTTTTTTTTCTTTTGCACAAGCAGCAATGCAGGGAATTTTTAATAACACTATTGACGGTGGTGTGTGATAAGAAATGCAGGTACTTAGTATGTCTTGATAGAGATATTCTCTGAGAATCTGACCCTGGCCTAATAATTAACTAATTAAAGGTAACTTTTAAGTGATAATTCTAGTAACTTAAAATATTTAAAATGTTTTTGGAACCCCAGGCTTGAAGGTCTATGGGATAACTCCATGAAGTGTATGCAAAATCAGCTTTAGAGTGTTCCCTAGTATTCCTTTGGCAGGACAGATACCGCATAAAGCCTGTCAGACTGACATGCTTTCCATGTCAGGCTTTAGCTCTGCTGGCAGACATCTGACATCTGGAGGTGTGAAAGAAGCACCAGGGTACTGCTCTCTTCAGATACATCAGAAAAATGAACCTGGAAAAGTTCTTTCTTACCAGTGCAGGGCTGATGTGGATATGATGTTGCCCCAGTTGTGTGTGTGCAGAACCTCAGCAGCTCCTTGTTTATGGCCAGGCAGCAGCAGCACAACCCTGGAGATCCTCCCAACAGGTAGATGATCACAGAGCATTTGGTTAAATGCCCTGAATTAATGAGCACATGTAGAGCCTTGCCTAGTACTCAGACACTGGTGTTGCTGAGGAAATTCCCTTTTCCCATTAGTTTAGCACATCACTTTCTCAGCCAGGCTTTTGTCTGTAGCCCTCTATCCTCTACAGAAGAGGTTTTCACAGCCAGTTGTTCCTGCAGACATTCTGCTGTTGAATGGCACTTCAAGGAGTCTGTACCAAAACACATCCCATTTACTGTCCTCAATGGAAGTTTTGCCTGCACTGGGGCTACAGGACCAGACTGTCAGTTACTCACAGGACTTTTCTTTTGTCTTAAAATACTCTATCTTTTGTACAAGGAGCTTCCTTAAAGTAGAAGTCTAAAGTCCTTACTTACAATGCCTAGCTAAATCCCATCAATACACCTCTTTTGAAGCATAGGACATTTTAGTTTTGCTTTGTCAAATGACAAAACTGCACTTCCAGATAATACTGGTGCAATTAACCTCTCTTCTTTTATTGCTTTTTCTTGCCCATGGCACTTACATTACAAATATCAAACTGAAAAATAAAAGAAAAATGGAAGATTCCTTTAAAGTCTAACTACTGTATGGTTTGTTACAAAACCAAACATCAGAAGACTGTTTTCAAGAGAAGTTAGTTGTTTCCTTTTTCCTTTTCTTTGCCAAACTAATGTAAAGATTAATGCTAGAACTTTAAAAAAGAAAAATGCCATATTTAGCTCTTGATCTATTTATTTTAAAGTATGTGATAAACTTGATATATTTCTATAGTCTGTCCAAAGAAGGTACCAGAAAAGTAATTATGTGGAAGAAAGAAAATGGTATTAACCAAATATTCTTGAAGCTTATTTAAAATATTGATCCAACCAAAGATTTTTATTAATAAAGGGCTTATATTTTGTTAACTCTTGTTTCTGTTATATTTTGACTTGCAGGAATGTCACCATTTTAAAAATTTGTAACTTGGATTTGTAAATTTGATAGCTTACAACTGTAGGAACAGATCCTGCCTGGTCTATTCACACAAGCATTACTCCTGATAGTATTTACTAGATCAGGCCCACTGACTGCAACAGGACTGTGAGTGGGAATAGATCAAGCAGAATTCTGTCTGTACATCCATGTCATTCCTTGGAATCCAAACAATCCAGAAAAAAGCCAAATGTGAACTACCTATTCAGAAGAGAAATCTTTGGGGAACTGCCTCAAAGGGGATTTTATCTGTAAATACTTATCCAGAAGTGTTCCCGACTTACTACTGACATTCCTGTAAATGGTAGAACTATATCCTGAACACATACTTATCAGAATTGCTCCTTATTTGCTGAAATTATGAAATAGTAACAGTTGCTTCTACATTCTTTTGTACAGTAAATTGTTTGAAATGGAATTTTGTATATATAAAACCCCTGTGTTACTACTTGGAGAATTATAAAACTTTCATGGAATCATTTTCTAAGAAAAGCAAATATATATAAAATCTGGTTTAGTTAGTTTTGGGGTTTTTGTTGTTTGCCTTTTTTTTGTGGTTTGGCTCCTCTTTTTTTTTTTTTTTTCTTTGAATGTTTATTTTAAATAAATATGCAAGAGTTTCTCCTGTGGGACAGGGTCTGTTCCCAATCCTCCTTGGGCTCTGAACATGCAACTTAGTACTGTTTGATTTGAGAAATCCAGGAATTCATGTTGCGGTTCGCTCCAAACTGGATCCAGCCTGTGTGGTTCGGTTGATACGTTGGAGGGAAGGAATGCCATCCAGAGGGACCTTGACATGCTTGTGAAGTGGGCTGATGCCAACCTCATGAAGTATAACTATGACATGTGCAAGGTCCTACACCTGGGTCGGAGCAATCCCAGGCACAGCTACAGGTTGGGTGGAGATGAGATTCAGAGCAGCC
>JASSUY010038759.1:0-53382 GCA_032466535.1 Forpus xanthops
ATATAAAATGTGGTGCAACAACCCTGTAAAGACAATTAGAAAACCAGCTCCAAGCAGCATCATTGCAGTGCAAGGTGACAGGCTCACTCTCTGCAGGCATCCCCTCAGAGGTTCTGTCGTCCCCCCCCCAACTGCATGAGTCTCAGGCTTTTGCACTTACTGACTAAAATTCATACTCATTTCGACATAGGTGGCCAGCCTGCATCAGAAGAAGTACTCAGCAGTATCTGAAAGGGTTTTACAGGGTGGATGCTTAACTTATCTATGGTTACTTTTAACTTATCTATGGTTACTCTTAACTTATGTATGATTACTTTTAACTTATATATGGTTACTCTTAACTTATCTATGGTTACTCTTAACAGTTCAAAATATATTCCAACTCAAAGCCTGGATTGTTCAGAGCATCTAAAGGGCCATGCCCTCGGTCTCTAAGCCAGCCCACAACATTGGATCATATCAGCTCCTGGTTTTGAAGGTTTTTACCATTAAGAGTTTTAAAAATACAAGCAATGGAGTTTTTCATCAGTCCACATTATTTAAATGACAGGAGTAAAAATTCAGAACTGATTGGAACAACCAATTCCAACTTGGCAATAAAGATTGTTGAAGGTTTGTTTCTAAAGTACTCAGAAGATTTCCACTAGCTTAAACAGCTTCCCACTGGCTTGTCCGAGGCTCCAAAATCTTATCCTTCTTCAGTCACTTGTGAGTCAGCATTGTATATTGATGCACTGTAGACTGTCCTTCTTAAAGATAGACCATATGTGGGTGGTTGGTTTATACAGCATAAATCTTGCAAATTACTCCCTCCTTTTTAGTGATATAGACTGCAGAGCTATTTTGGGATTGCTCTACTTTGGGACACACACATTTTTTCTTCATTTTCCCAGGCACAGGGACAGCTGGGTGTAAGAAACCTGTACACAGAGGCAGAGAGAAAGTTTATCATCCTTTGGGCTTATCCAGCTGTTGGCACTGCCTTGCTCACTCCTGTTGAGAAAGCACGTGGGGCTCACAAAATCTGCTCTATGGATCAATCCAACAGCTTGCAAACCTCCATCAGGCTCATGGAGTAGGCAGGATTGCTGTTAATATGACCCTGCTTTTGGCAGTTGGGTGCCAGGAAGTTGTCACACTCTGTCCCACTCCCTTTGAGACCAGATTAGAGCCATTTTACCGCCTATTCCCTCCCTGGTCACAGTGACAAATCTAGAGGTTGCTGGAGGAAGACAGCAAACAGAGCTGCTAAATGTCATGTGTCTGTCAGCATACACCTAATAATGAGGCTGACACTTAAAGGAACCCAGTTTACATTTGTCGTAGAAGTGGGACTTTAGCAGCATGGATGCTGTAAGGGATAAATGCATCCCAGCAACTTGGTCACCTCAGGCATGATCAGTTCTGCCAGCAGCCCCAGCCATGCCACCTCACCCTGGAGAGACCCTGTGACGTTGCAAGATGAAGCCAGAAAGACAGGTTTTTCCAAAAACCCTATGTTACCCACCATGGCCTGAGCCAAATCCATAGATATCTCTAGGGAGACCAAGAGGTATCATGTGTTCAGCAGTGATACAGTTCTTATTTAAGGACTGGGTTTCCTCCCAGCTTTATGGTAATTTTATCAGGTTGTCTATGATTGCAGCTGAAAAATTGTTTTCTGAGTATCCCAGGATGCTTCTGGTCCCCCTGGCACTATGAATTGTGTTGGCAATCCTCGGTGGGGCAGATTAACAGCAGTGGCCAAGCTTTGACTTTTTGTCCCATGAAATCCCCAAATTAATAGACTATATCATAACAAGCCTGTTCCTAACAAAGACTGAGGGAGGTGGGAAGTGGCTGTTGTTGCAGTTTGTGTTAGGGATTATTTATTGTGATACAAGTAATTAATCTCTTTTTGTACCTGTGGCTAATAAACTTATTTTTAACTATACTGCTATAGTTTTATATGAATTGTGTAAACAAAGTGGTCAGAAAGAAAGTGCTAAATGGTGCAAATGGTATGTTTGTTTCTTTTTTATTTTGGTCCAAAAATTGTACACAGAAATTAAGAACAAAAGTATCCTCTATCTATGCTTGATAATCAGTTCTTCCCACTTACTCATCTCTTATATCACACACCAATCGATTTACCTTACAATCAGACCTCCCTCAATGGGCTAACTCAGTATTTCTTGCACATATATACAGAAAATACCAAGATAATCTCTGTGCTGTTGCAATCAGCTGCAACAAAGCTTCTCATTGCCTTTTACAGAAGTTTGTATCTTCCTGCCTCAGAAAGGTCAGATTTATCGTCGCATATTTCCTGGCATGTGAATTTATGAACATTCAGCTCTGAAGCCTGCTGTAAACATACTAGGTTTGTCTTCTCACATGATGTTGCCCACGGTTTTGCAGCAGAAGTCTCACAGTGTAGCACAGAATAATCACGAAGCTTTCACCAAGCTGGTACAAGGAAGACCTGCTCTCCTTGGTCCAAGAAAGCAAGCAGTGATGGCTAACATGTCCTTGCTGAACTCAGAAGAGGAAAAATCTGGAGAGAAATACTGCATAAAATTGAAATATAACAAACACCTGATACAAATCTTTGTTTAGAATAGGTTTTGCCAATTAAAGTTGTGAACTACTGCTGACTTATCTCTCTAAAACAGTGAATTTATTTACAGTAGTTAATGCTGTGTAGAGATTTTTTTGGATGCAATGTATTTAGCCTTTCAGGGCGCTTTTGATAAAGTCACTCTGTGAGAAGGTATTAAGTAAACTTGTTAACCAGGTAGTGAGAGGTAAGCCTTTTAGTGGACCAAAAATTGGCTAGGAAGCAAAAGCATGACTAAATTGGTTATTTAACCTTGCTGTCACAGGATCATTAGCAGCATGAATAGAAAGGTTTAGTGAAACTGATGCTCAAAACACAGCCCTAAAAACCTGTCAAACTATATTTTTATTATCATTTGCACCCATGCATTAATTCTCTAAAATGTTAGTATATCTCTACTATGTCCAGCCAAAAGCCATCTGTACTAACACCCTTGATACCCTTCACAAAGGCAAGGGCAGACAGGGATGGATATTAGGAGAGTTCATAGACTAACCCTTGTGATCTCCAACAGTTTGTAGCTCAGAGGTGCTATCATTTTTTTTGATAATCTGTTATGGATTCAACTTTAATGCACATTGCTGGTGCTTTTTGAACCCATGTAAAACTCCTGGAATCCAGGAATCTTGCAGGGAGTTTCACAGATTAAGTCTATCCAGACTAAAGAACCATCTCAGTTTAGCATTGTGAACCTTCCAGCTGTTTGCTTTATTTAATGTCTCCCACTTGTATTTGAAAACACGATGAAGGATCATTCCCTATTACTTACGCTCTGTCACTCATTATTTTATCAGCTGCTGTAGTATCCCCCAACCAGGTAATTCCTTTTCAGGCTGGAGGATGCCAGGTTAATTAATCATTTCTCATACAGAAGCTGTTCCATAACCATGGTCATTCTCAGAGTAACCCTTTCTCTGAATCTTTTACAGCTTTGCTACATCTTTGTTGAAGTGGAGGGACCAGAAATGCTCACACTATTCAGGATGCAGGTGCACCATAGGATTACCTAGCTGCAAAATTATATTTATGGTATTGTTTCTGTTCACATCTCCTCATAGATGTGAACACTCAATGTCCTTTATTGATCACAACTGGGTGCTGAACTGACATTTTCACAGTTATAATTCCAGGATCTCACTGCTGGATAGTAACAGTCAGTTCAGCACCTGGCACTGAGTATATAAATTTCTTTTTGGTTAATCCCAAGTGCATCACTTCCAATTCTTTTGCTCTGAAGTTCATCCACGGTGTTATCACTCAGCCTTGTATGCTACTTCTGCAGTTCTTCACAGCTGAACTTTGTTTTCACTACACTGATTAACTTGGGGAAGCATTTGTGTATTATACCATATCAATAGCCATGTTATTTTTTATGTTTTATCTAATGCTCTTTTATTCAAACAAGCTAGCATATGTAAGAAAGTACATTTACAGGAAACAAAAAATCAGAAACTATAAATCAGAAACCAGATGCAGCCTAGCCACATGAAAACATGAGAAAAATATTGTTCATATACTTAAAAAAATATTAAATTATCAACGAGTCAGAAAAATCATAAGCAAAAGATTGAGAGGTAGAGTTTAAAACAACACGCGTTTTCAGCCACTTATATCTTTTGATATGATCTTTAAACCATAGATTTAAGTTCTGACCTAGAAGATGTAGGGGAGACATGGCCATTTAAACATATAATTGATTGCTCAACGTGCCTGTTTTCAGAGGAGTCATCAATAATTGCCTAACCTGTTGTGTTCATAATGTACCTTTTTAATTAATTGAGTATTTTGGATCAGATTTAACTTTTCTTACAGGCTCTGGTATCCTATCCTAAGGATAAAAGTGTCAAGTCTGAGGTAATCTCTTTAAGAAAAGCCTGAGGGACTGAAGCATCATTTTATTTTTTTGCTTTTGGCATTAGAAATTGCAAAGTAAAATGAAAGACTTGATTAGAAATTCAAGGCCAGATCTTAAAAGGTGGTGGGCCCTTGCAGATCCCAATGGCTTCAGTGAGATCAGTGAATTTCAGGACTCATTCCCAAAACTGGATTTGATGCATTATTTTTGTTTTGGTATAGCTCCATTATGGAGTAATCCACTGAGAATTTACTGCCCTGTTGGAGAATACTTCTGGTTTCATGTACGTATTTGTCATTTTTTCCTCTGGCCTTGTCACACTGCACATGTTATTTTGTTGTTTGATAAGACATATATTACTTCATGAATTAACCATTTATACATGAATCAGAATATAGGCTGCAAAGTATCGATAGGGCCTTCTTCCAGCAATACTGTAAAAAACTTCATATTTTTTGACATTTCACCCCCCACCCAAGCCCCTATTAAAGGAATTAGTCCTAAAATAATTCATAGCATCGGCATTAAAACTGTTGTCATACTTCAGAGCTAACACTGTGGTGGAATAAGTTTCCAGCAGTCTGCCAATCCACAGTTCTTTTGGAAGATTTTCCTTTCTGGAGATTAGAAAGAAGTAGTTTGTTTGTGTGTTTGTTTATTTAATCAAAGAAAGCTTATGTTCTACAAAAGTTGGTGAGGCTGTCCAGCAAGCTTTGTATTACTCTAGATTTCCTATTTACAACTGGCCAGCAGATAAAAAGCATAACAAAAGCCTTCATCTGGACAAATTAGTGTTTTGACTTACATGAAAACCTTTAAGGAGTTTGGTTTAAATCAGAGAGTAGGGAAGGAAGGGGTAATGCATCTAAACATCTTTATTAGTTTCCTTCTTTCCCTATGCTACTTGCATGCAGAAGATTCCTGCATAGATATATTCCTGATAGGGATATTCTGTGTAGAGTCTCAGTTACTGGCTATTGATCACTAGCTATGAGTCTCACTGGCATTTTCCAATATATTCAGCTGTAAGATGCCATTGACCAGTCCTAGACTAGACAAATAATGTGTGTAGAATTTCACATGCCTTTTATGATATTTCCACTTTAAAACATTTTGAAGAATTCAAGGTTATCTCCTCAGAATATTTATAAGACAGAGCCATGGGGGAATTCATCCTGTTCTGTGCAATAGCAGCAGCACAAAGCAGCCTTAAAGTCAGCTTAGGCACCTCTTTGAGGATTTCTCTGACATACAGAAATCCTGCAGTAATGGCTTTTTCCCATTCCCTCACTGCAAGTTCCGCTTTAAAAATGTTTGTACTGTATGACTGCTGGAGAAGAACATACTGCAGGTTTCTGTGCCCAAGGTATTACCTACCATCATCAGAAGACTTCTTGTGGCTCTTAAGAATCAGCAATACCTCAAGGAAGCCTTGAAACAACTTTAAATTACCGTGAAACCCAAAGGTCAGCCGCAGGATCCTGAGGTTTGGAGATGTGCTTCCCCTCCTATCATTTTCCCTAGAACTCATTCCATATTGCCTCCTTTTCTGAAGCCATAGCTCAGTGATTCTAGTTTAGTTTTGCATCCTGATAGTAGACAGGCTTTTTTTTCTTTTCCCCATCATCAGAGGAGATGGAGAGTGATTTTGATTAACGACTTCATTGTCCCCAGCCAGCAAGAGACTTGCCTTTTTCGGTTTGCATCAGAATGGATGCTGAACACTGTAAGTCTCTAACTGGCAGCAGGTTTCACCTGCTGAGAAGTGAGGAAATTAGTCAGAAAAAAAAAGTTCACAAAATAATACTGATTTACTCTAACTTGGACTAGGATGTCAGTGGATGCAAAAGTTTTCCAAAGCTTTCCTAGACTTTTTTCCTAAATCTGTACATGCAAGAAAAAAAAATTTATGAGAATCAAAATTACCTCTACAATCAAGTAAATCCCCATTTATTTTTTTTCATTTGTCATTTACTTGTGTATTTTTAAGATTGGGGAGAAGAGAAGGGGGTGTGAATTTCCAATAATGTTAACATTAGGGTATTTTCATGCCAGGCTCTAATCTCCCAGTGAGAAGACTGGGCCTGTCTTGAGGATTTGGGGAATACTGGTTTATTGGTATTTGTAGAAGATTGTAACATAAAATGTCATGAGTATTAATTCCTGTCACTGGTTATGACTAGATCTTTTAAATCTCAGCTAGATCTGCTCTTCATAGCAAAGGAAGAACTTCTTAGGGACATGAGAATCAATAGCAGCCTTGACTGTAATGACCATGAAATTGTGAGGCCTAAGGTCTGAACATAAGCAAAGAAGGAGGATAGAAGAATATAGACCCTGGACTTCAGAAAAGAAGAAAACACTTCCTTAGAGGAAGTAGCAGGCAGAATCACATGGTAGGATCATCACCAACCTGATTACCTTCTCTCATTAAATTATTGGGTTTGTACATGAAGTTCAGAAAAGCATGATATTATCTACTTTGCCTTACAAGGCTTCTGGCATGATGTCCCACTGTACTTTTGTGTCTAAGTTAGGACACTATGGTCTGCATGTTTAGACAATCAGACAGGTAAAAAAAAAATGGGTACAGAGCTGGGCTTAGAGGGTGGTGCTTAATTGATCATCGCTTCTAGTCCACCTAGAGATTTATTACAAGCGGAGTAATGCAGGCATGTGAAGTAGGACCTGCTCTATTTAACAACTTTACCAGTGACCTGAAGGAGGTGGTAGAGCTCATCCTGATCACTTTTGAAGATTAGACTAAGTTGGGAGAACCTGCAAGAGCAGAGCTGCCATTCAGAGTTAATTAAGGAAGGCTGGAAGAAAGGACCAACAGGAACTACAAAAAATTCAAGAGGAACAACTGCCAAGTCCTGCCCTTAGGAAGGAAAAGGTCAGGGAGGAGCTTTGTGGGAAAATCCCTGCAGGTCTCAGTGGACAGTGAACTGCATATGAGACTGCAGTGTGGTCTGGAAGCAAAGTTGGTCAAAAAATATGCTGGGCTGTATGAGCAGAAGTGCAGCCAATAATTATAATCCTCTCAACACAATACTTGCTAGACCACATTAGAATACTGCATAAAGTTTTGCTACCCACCCTCTAATACAGGAAAAGCATCAACAGGATGAGGCAAATTTGGTGGATGACCATAGCATGGCGAGTGTCTGGAGCACTGTCAAATGAGGAAAGCATGAAGAAGCTGAGCTTGTCCAGACAGAATATGAGATTGCAGCAAGAGGCTGGACAAGAGATCTCCCTTACAACCTCAATTAGTTTGATCCTATGATCCTGTGAAAAAGGAGGAACTTTTCAGTGATTTATGAGAATGTGACAAAGAAATCTGTGATTATCAGAGTATCAACAGGACAAAACCAAAAGTAAACTATTTCTGAAAATACTGTCCAGTTTATCAGGAGAAACACTGCATCTTGTGTCCTTTCAACATTTTATCATATATACTTCAGACTATTCAGGCTAATTTCCATGACTTCTGTTGTGCTATGAGCTCATTCAGCATAGGTATATATCAAAAATGTGAATGGTTAAACAGATGTTCTTCTAAATATGTATAAATTAATTTACATTAATGATGAGAACTCCAACAGAAAAATGTCACACTCAAGTAGTAACAGCTTACAAAGTCCTTAGTGAACAGAAACCTTAATTTCTCTCTGTACTCCATGACTTCTCTGCTACCTGTAAATATTCACCATCTCAAGAGAATTCACACTTAAAAGTTTTAAAAAATAAGCATAGGCCAGTGTAGGAGTCAGTGGAGCATAGATAAAAATCATTAGCCTTTTTCTGGGGAGTGATATGTGATCTTCAAGAAACTTGAATGGCACAGAGCTGAATCAAGCACTCTTTGGAAGCAGCTGCAGGTCAATGATATCAACTAGTTTCCATCTAGTTCCAGTTTTCTTCCTTTACTTTCAAACAAGCAAATCATATGGCAGTTGTTTCCAAGAAGAAAGTGTATTTCTGCCTGTCTCATTTCATGAAAGCTGAGTCAATTTTAATGAGCAAATGTTATATCAATTTGATCAGGTTTTCAGTTAAATCCACTGTGTTGGAAAGATTCATTACACTAAGGAAATAAGGGCTCACAGGAATTACCATTTTGGAGACAAACTAAAACAAGATCTTTTCACATATTGGTTTTAGTAGCTGGCTTTAAAGAAGCTGCAGGAGTACTGCCTATAATGAGCAAATATGGGGAAATCCTTCCTAAGACAAGTATTTCCTTTTAAGGTTTATTTGCCAAAAAGTTGTTTATTTGATGATTAAGGAGCCCAGTTCCTTTCCATTATCCTATTCTTCATTTTCAGTACTTCCATTCTGAACTTTTCAGTAATACCTCATGATAATCAGATTCCCAAATTAATGGCATCTTGTTTTGAAAAAGCAACGTTTTTAACAGCCTGGTATTGCCATTTTTTAAGTTTCATTGAATATCTCCTTTGAACAATGATCAAATAAAATATTTAAGTTTCCTGTCCCACATATGCCATTCATTATTTGTGTACTTTTTAGATGGCCCCTCTTCTACAAGGCAGTTATTATCTCTACATGTAATCTTTTTTCACAGTTACTATTCTATTTTCATTTTCCTTCTCAATTTCATTGTTTAAAGCCAGAATTTCCACCACTGAATACAGTATTAATTGGAAGCTCTATTACCATTTTATATAGATACACAATAATGTTTTCATAATCCTTTTCCTTGTGGATCCAAAAGTGTTTTCACCACATGCTCAGGATAAAAAAATCACTGAAATTTTCTGGAATTTTCTAAGTGACCTAAATTGTACTTTGTAAGAGTCATTCTTATGTGTACTTACACGCAGAGTACTCTACTACTTCAGGTAAAATAAAGAAATAGTTACAGTATTAAGAACTAACATAAAGTGATTACAAACTTATAAAGTAGGAAATCTCTGTTTCACATTTAACATGAACAAACCAAAAAAAATTGGACAAGTATCTTGACATTTGGGAAGAGTATCTGAAACATTTCCAAAGTTTCTGAATTTACCAAGTCTGTAAAACTGGTTAGGAAATGAAGTAAAATCAGGATTTTTTTTCTTTACTTTTGTAGGGTTCCTTTTGCAATTCTGTTTGAAATGTCTTCCACAGTACTAATACTTGGTCATCTAATATTGGGTTGAGCAAGGAGGAAGAATTATTTTAGAGGGTATTAAGCAGACTTGATCAAAACTAAATATTCCATATTCACTATGATTTTTGGGCAAAGATATGAAGTGGGTATATGTCACTCAACCAATCCATATTTTCTCAGTTGAAACAGATCTTTATTTCGAAAGGCTTAAGATAAACTGTTATTGTACTTAAATGTAATAAATGTTGCAATTTATATTGCAAATATTATAATTATAAATTTTACAAATATTATAATAAATATTATAAATTAATACATCTTAATAAATTATAATTTATTGCTATCCAGACTTCCTGAAGTGTTGATTAATAGAGAAACTGCTAAAGCTCTTGTTTGAGGGAGAGTACTCTGAAATCTGCTTTTATTCTTTAGGTCTGACCTGACTTTTTTTGTTATCAAGAGGAAACTATTCCTTGTATGTGGAGGTGAAAAGAAAACCATTTCATAAAAGAAATGAGCACTTTGGGGACACTGGAGCAATAACAAGGTCTTCTATCATTTCTAAAACCCATATTAGCTATTAGTAATTCATATGGCCATGGGAAATCACATTGTTCATCTTGCTGTTTTGTTCACATTGAACCATTTCAGAAAAAAATAGAACTAGAAGCCATAGGAGTGCCAGTCTTAACTTACTTACATAAATTTACATAACAAAACTATAATTACATAATGGCTGAGGTATCTGACCTAGGTTGGAATCTGACACTTGCTTTGTTTCTTAGCTTCAGAAATAGTAGGAAAAGAGGAAAAAAATGCAAATACAGGCTCTAAAAGCTACAAGAATACCAAGAGTCAATCTGCCTACAATTCACTCTGTTTCAGGATGTTTTTATTACTCAGCTGTTAGTCATGACTATAAAGTAGTTGAGTTCTCACAGCTCTCACACACTATTGAGACAATGAATTAATATATAACTGATAGAAATTCTCCACTGTGTGCATCATGTACTTAATTTTATTTACCCTCTTCAGCATGAATAAGGTAATATTTTGCATTTTATTTTAAGACATATTGTACTAAATGGTGTTAGATCTTTTGTAAACTACTCCAAACCATTTCTGCAAGCAACACCACAGCACTATGTATTTTTCCTTGGGATATGAGGAATTAAAATGAGGCTATTCATCACATGATAGAAGATTTAATTGTCTGGGATTGCTGGAGATGAGCTAGCATTACATTCATAGTGACCATAAAGGATAGAATCATAGGGAATCTGATTAGAAGGATCATGCATAAGATGATGGATATTACGGAAAGCGAAAGAACAGGGAAGGTATTTTCGAATGACACCCAAATGGTTGCCATGTTTTTACACTGACCACAAAGACTGCCTGAGAGTAAGTTTAGACAGCTTTTCTTCCAGAGTAAGGTTTCACTACACGATAATTAAATTTCCTTGAAAAGTAAAGACATGAGAGGTGATGATGGAATGGTGACAATATGCACATCCATACATAATACACCATTATTGATGGTTAGCTTGTTATATTGTTATAGCATCAGAAAGCTCCTAAGAAAACACAAAGAATGTTTTGCTATTGATGTTGAAGTTAGTACTGAAATGAGAAAGTTGGAAACTTACAACCATTTAGCCCCAGGTTTTATCCAACTTCTGCTTCTGAATGGTGATTTTTGACTTCCAATCTGTAGAACAAGCACCAAGGTCAATGTCGCATTCACATACATAATGCTCACAGTAGTCAATGTCTTGAAATTGTGTAACAAGGATCAGCTGATCGCTACACATATAAATATCTAACAGCATCTTGACATTGATTCATCATACAAATAAATCTGTAAATGAACCTCCTAAGTTTCATTATAACATAACTCTTGAGTTATGTTGTAAACTGTGTCTGTCATGATGCCAGCTGAAGTATTGTTTCTGCTAGAGCTGGGAGGTGTATACTTTGAATTGCATTTGAGACAGTGAAATCCAGTGATTAGAGGTGGCTGGAACAATTCCAGATAACACTTGCCCTCCCTCTACTCTGCAAGGTCATCTGCCCAACTTTTTTGGAAGACATGATAGGAGATGTTTGCTGCTCAAAGTATATGATACAGGGCAGCTCTTTAAGCAGATTGCTTCAGGGACCTCAGAGCTTTCTTGCTCATGCTGTTAGGGAGACCTTTAGGAGGATAGCTTTGGGTAAGAGTTGCCTTGTGAAGAATCTTCTTGTTTGTTTGTTTTCTGACAGTTGTTCCTGGTAAGAAGAAATCCACATTTCAAAATGTTGAAATCCTGCACAAAATCAATTTTTCTTTCAGCGTCCTACTCTCTTTATGAGAAGGTGCATTCATAAAGGGCTTCCAAATTATAGAAAGGAAGAAAGCACATTGTCACAAGAATGACTTTCAAAGTTTAAAAATTGCTTTCTGAACCTGAGATTGTCAGCTAATAGCGTAGCTCTGTTTCGTAACTCCTTTATTGCAGTGCACAACTGGGTGAAAATCCACCTCAAACAATAGTTATTTTTGGTTTTTCTTATTTATCATTATATCATTACTTTTTACTTTGGTTAGTAGATTTTTTTTTAGTGTTCTGACATCTTTTATAATTTGCATATTTGTTAATTTAACTGGCAGAACAGTCAATGTACTGTACAGTATGCACTTCATATTTAACACTTACATGTATGTGACATATACAATAGGAAAACTTCCTCTGATATCCCAAATGCATATTGAATGCACAAATTTAACATACTTTTTAAAATTCATATATTTGGGCTTTTCTTTTGTGCCATGCAAAAATGTCTGATTATTTAGAGCATAGCTCAAATCCAAGGAAGAGTCATTTTGAGTCTACAGTATAAACTCATAGCATTCAGGCTGTGGCTATGATGAACAAATCAGTAATTAATTGGGCATTCATTCAGTGACCTGTCAGCATTCAAATGCTTTAATTAGATGGAGAAATGGAGGCAAGTAATGAGGGCCAAATCTGTATCCTTTTGAATTCAGTGGCAAAACATTCACTTGCTGCAATAAGATTTAGTCCTAAATGCATGACAGCACACCATAGAAGATGTCGTCTCCACCAACTGTGGTTCAAGTGTATAATACCGATAATGTCACAGGCATTGTATCTTTCGTTAAGGAAACAATGATGCTCTTAGGAAGCTTTTTGTCTGCCCATGCATACAAAACAGGCAATTTTCATGAGGTATTAATTGCAAATTATCTAGTATAAATGAGGGTCCCAATAAGAAAAATCTAGTTTTTACTGTATCTGCTGTTTATTTCATTATTAGTATTCTTCATTGTTTTGCATTTGTGGTACACCTGAAAGGAAATACCATATTCTTTGTCAAACAATCACACTTTAAATATGCAGGTGTACACATACATGGAGTTTTTATTCTATTGACAAGTTTTTTTCATAAGTATTCTAACATATATGTATTTAAATGTATGACAGAAATGTGTGTCTACCCGTGTTCTTCTATATATTTTGACCAGCTTCAATTTACACACATAGATAAACTCTGTTAAAAATTTCCACACTAGATTAAAATGCTGGCGATCCTTTTTAAGTGTGGTTTTTTTTTTTTCTTTAAAAGGCACTATATGTAGCTCAGCACCTATTTGTTGCTATCTAGCTAGTATTAACTTCACACTCGAAGTGTAGGTTTGAGCCATTTTTTATGAAAAACATAGACCAGTTTTAAAAATTGTTATATCATTTGGACGCTCATTCAAATTTAATTTGTCTGTTCTTCTAAAAGTGATTTTAGTTTCACTAAAACCTGAAAGTTTTCAGTCCCCTCAGAGGGACCAATTGCTGCTCAGGTTGCACTGGGTGTCCAGGTGGTGGGCAAATGTATTGTGCAACACTGTTGTTTACCAGCTTTTTCTCCTTTTCCTCTTCTAGCTTTATATCTCTCTCCTTGTTATTCCCCTTATCATTATTACTCGTAGCCAGTAGTATTAGAATAATAATGTACTTTATTTTCGTTATTAAACTGTTCTTACCTCAACACATGGGTTTTACATTCTAATTCTCCTCCCCATCCTGCCTGGGAAAAAAGGAAAACAGGGGTGAGGGAAGAGCTGCATTGTACTTAGTTACCAGCCGGGTTTAAACCATAACACACAAAAGTACACACACTAGCTTTGAATGTGGAATATACTTCTGTCCTAGGGAATTATAAGCATCTGTCTTTTCCTCCACTTCTTTCTCCTCCCGGCTGTTAGAAGCTGCCTTCTCATTTTGCAGCCTTAATATATTTATCTGCAATTTTCATTCTTGGGTTTATATTGTTCTCTTTCTTTTTGCTTCAGTAGCAATTTCCCTTTATGTTTTTAAAACTATATTGAACATTATTTATAATATGAAAACGTAACTTCCATTAGCTTTTGCTTTGTAAGACTAAGCCACTGCAGGTCTCCTGTCAAAAGTATGGTTTCTGTTCCTCTGAGCATCTAAGTGTGTTCATCTTGGCTGAACACAAATTAATCAATTTGTATGAAATTTTTCAGATGCAGTCTCAATGGTACAGAAGCATTCATACTTCTCAATTTCTACTAAAAATACCCCATATGATATATTTGGGGATTATGTTTACACTTTTCACAGCTAAATAAATCTGAAGTTTACGGTCTTGCTGTGATTAGCTGTTATATCCAGGGTATTCCCCTCTTCTGTCATTTCAAAAAGATGAATTGTCATCCTGTAAGAGATTCTTGTTATTAGTCTTGAAGTACATGACTTTGCAATCTGTACAATTATACCTCATCCCTTCTTTTCTAGTTCACTCAACTCTTCCAATATTATATTCTGATCCCTCTTTAAATTATTGTTTCCAGTGCTTTGTTGCTGGCTTTTTTCATTCTTCTTCAAGTGACTGACACAAACCTTCAATCCCTCCCCACCATATGCCTTACACAGTTCCTAATAACTGTCTCATTGAAGTAGATGTCTGTTTCATCTAGATTTTTTCCAGAAGGAATGTCACAAGCTGTCTTAAATAGGGTCAAACAAACTTCATAACAGCTTCCAAACAGCTGACTCTTCAAATATTTTCAGTTTCAGAGTAGTAATTCAACTATATCAACACTAACCACCTGAAAGACAGATATTTGCAAACTCCTTAATGAATTCCACTCCTTTCTTTTTACAGGCTTATTACTAGAACACATGTCCATATCATTCCCTGGGCCTCAGTAAGGTTTTCAGATTTTTTTCTGGTCCTTCCCACAAGTGCCTCACATAACTTCTGTATGTCAGTGAGAGTCACCTTGGGTGCCGTGTTCAATTTTGGGAGGTCTTTATTTTCTTCCATTTCTAAGAATCACCAGCTGGGAGCAGAGCTGTCTTATCCATCTGTGAGTAGAGCAACTTCCCACCCCTGCTGAAAGCAGTGGTCTCACCTCCAGAACTGCTAAACAGAGTTCGCATGACTATGGCAACTTAAAAAGCCCTAGCATATTTTAAGAAGAGATCAGTATCTGACAGGCATAAAGTACTAGGGCCAGAAAGGGTGATAGTCAATACGGTCAACTGAGTCAAACCTTACAACCATGGTGACTGGAGAAGTTTGCCACAGCAAGGGGACGCTGGAATCATCCCTGAGGATACTTTCAAACTCCACAACATGCATATGAAAATTTTCCATTTGGCTCTGGAACTGAATAAATCTCTGCAGAGTTCATCAAACACCTACTTACCACCAATCCTATTGCCTTAGCAAGTTTACCAGAGCCCAGTGTTTTGTGACTGCCTATTTAGCTCAGCTGACCAATTACCTTATCTGTTCAGAAGAACTAGAATCAAGAGTTCTTGAGCTCAAATAATTACCTGTTCTGCCCACTTGAGGTTTGATTTTGGTTTGTTTTCTACTGGATGCCTCCGAATACTCCTTGAGAAGCCAGGGGAAGGTACGCAGGCTCTCAGCATCCCTGTGTTTATTGTATACCAGGCTATAGCATCATCTCTCAGCCTTGCAATGACTGGGAGATCTCTTTTTGTCATCTAGTCCCCTTTGGCAGATTGAGACACAAGATTTTTTTGCTACCAAAATGACAATCATGAGGCTTATACTCAATATGCTGGTAGACAAAGCTCGTATATTATCGCATGCCACTTTCTAGCAGGGTCTACTACAGTATCTTAGCCCCAGTAAAAGGGTTTTCCTTGCTGTAATTTCCTAAGATACCAGTGATGGTCTGAAAGCCTCCATTTTAAATTTTGAACTGCATTACTCCATGATGAGTGCACAACATGTACTGCCAAGGAAACCCTGTGCATACTGCAATATCCACCTTCTTCAATCCTTAGAAAGAGACCAGCCAGCTCCTTTCATCAATAAACATAGAAATCATTGTGCTCCCTTGCTCTTGATTTCCCAGGCTCCATACCAAAAGTCGGAATCATCAAAACAATGATATGTTAGTGCTAAGCTTTTTGTTGTCACAAATTCTGACATCAAGTGTTTGAGACCTCAGTGGGGGTTGAATCTAAATCCTTCCTTCACCAGCTACTCCTTTGACCCAGGCAGCTGATTGCTTTGGAAAAGTGGGTATCAGCACTGTGTCTCATGGCTTATCCAGTTCACTGATCATCCACACAACTTATGAATTTTCCTCATCCTTCCTGTCCTGCGTATCTTCAGGAGCCAGTGATGGCTGCAATGGAAGAACATGTACATGCTAGAAAAGGCAAATGTTGATTGTAGTTCTCCACTGTTCTCTTCTGTCTCAACTGTTTCAACAGTAGCACTTTCTGTTAATCATAGACTGGCAGAGGCCAAATACCCAGCACAGATTTAAGTAGTTTGGAAGACTTCTAATTACAAGATCCCTTTCTTAGTCATAACATGAACAAGTCTTTCTGTTGAGCAAGCATATATATTTGCACCTCTTAGTCTGCGAGATGAATACTTTCACATCTCAGACAGATTTCCACTTTACCTTAGGTCAGAAACATTTCCTTTTGGGCGGGTCTTCCTATTTGACTCGTTTATACCATGGAACACACTCACAAAGGTTTGGCTTCCATATGTGCCTACTGGATGACAAGCAGTGTGATACTTCATTCCTGGTTAAGGAACTAAAATAAATTTTGTGCTAGGTGCTTTAGCCACTTTACTTTATGATGCCATGCCTCCACTATATAAAGGTTTTATACTGTATTCAGATTCTGGCTTAAAATAGCTATTGTATTTTACACCTCTGGATTGTAAATTAAGGTCATGCTCACAAACAGATTAAAAATAGAATACGTTTGAGTCTTCAGACGGTCTGAAATGAGAAATGGGGATGAGCCAAACACCTCTCCTTTAGAACTACTGTCACTTATGGTTGGTCTGCAAATATGTTCTCAACTGAGTCAACCAAAATAACAACTTTCATTGATTTCCTACCTAGCATATTTTGTAAGATGATCACCAAAGTGAGCAATATATGGATGAATGCAACACTTATTGCAGTTAAAATCTCCAGATTTCCACTTTAACATCACCTCAAAGACTGTGCTTAGAAACTGAAGAGTTTTACGGATCATGCGGACAATAACAGTCTCTCCCTTTGGACATTCGTTAAATGCATACATATCATGCTTACCAGCATCGTCACTTTCTAAGAGCAGCAGATAAACGAGCATATTCTTAACAATTCTGTATTTACATCATAAATTTACAGTGCCTAATCTGTCCTACTTCATTCTTTACTCCAGGTGTTACAATCAAGAGGTCTGAGGGACCTATCTAATGAGCACAGGTGGCACTGGATATAAAATAGTCTGCTTTTCTCTTTCAGAAATATAAATGGCATGCTAAGTTACAAAATAGCCACAGTAAAATTTACATAATTTATTGTCCTTTTTAGTGCCTCTTATCTCAGCATCCATGTATTGCAACAACTTTTAGAAATTACCAAAAGGAGGAGTTTTTGGTGTGGAAAACCTACCACTGAATCAAAGTACATTCTTTATTTCAAGCTTCACAATCACAACTGTGTTTCTTTTTACCTCTAGCATGCTTGTCTGAGATCCCTAACCCTGCTGGCAGGTGTTGATCCAGCTGGAAAAGCACAAACGGTGTTTTTTGCTGACTCAGTAACAAAGCCAGCTCATTATTCCACTCAGATATAAGAGAAAAAAAGAGAAATTATGACAGAGAGGTAAGGTTTGGGTATGCTTGTCCTGAGGGACCAAGGCACAGGGAAAACCAAATCCAAGGAAAAGTTTCATAGCAAAGTCTTTCAGGATGACCTTTGTGTTAATAAGCCAGGTTTATTAATGAAGAAATCCACTTGCCTACACCCAAACATGCATGAATATTAGTCAATATTCTTTTTAATAGCTGCTTTCTCTTGCATGAATGTCTATCAGCCACCCATAATTCTCAGACAACATGTCTGCAGCCAGCTTTTGTGAACATGTTAATTAGGAAGTCTGTATCAGCTGAATTTCTAAGATGAGCAGCAAATAGTACTGCTCATGTACCCCACCCCCACTGCAGGCACCCAAACAGCATGGTTTATTCAACAGAAATCATACAGAGGAGAGAGACCAGGTAGATTTGGAACCTCAGAGCTGTAATACAAAACTATAAATCCTGCCTGCATAGAGAGCTTAAGTGCCACACTGGCATTCAGTGACAAACAGTGGTCTCAGATCTTGGATTTTATGGTTACCTCAAGTAGCAAAAATGCTTCATTTCATAACATTGCAGAGAACCTATTGGGCCCCAGCACATACAAATATGCTGAGGTGTAAGCAGAGAGGTAATTCATTTTGTACTTTCCAACAGGCAGAGAGGTAACCTGCCACAGATCATACGACCATGAATTAACTTTTCTTACCCCAAGGTAATCATTTAGGTTTATAGATAAAATTTTGGATTATAATTTATCTGCTTCAGCACAATTACTTTGACAAATTGATTTCTTGGCTATTAACAACACAACTAAATTCTTCCCAAGACGAGGCTGCTCCATGTTCAATGGGAGTGATACCAAGGAAATAAAAGCCTGTGAAAATTTGAATAGCTAAATATTGGCTTGTGAAAATACTGGAAAATAAATGTTTGTATGGAGAATTAATGGTGACACGGCTGTATTGAACACATTGCAGTCACTATATATGTGTTTTAGGACAGAAGAAGGCGTATAGCTTGAAGAAAGAAATGCATAAATATAGCTTTACCTAAGACAGTTGCTCATGGTGAGCTAGGGTGAGAGCTTATAGTACTGTGATTCTTTCATGGAAATTTGTCTTTAGGCCTTATGATGAGCAGGGTAAGAAACTTCTGATAGTGTTTTGGTTGGAGATGTCTGTTGTGCTAAGAGACTTTGTACTTGTCTCACTATTATTCTGATAGAATTAAAATAGGGGGAAAAAAAAAAAAAGAAAAGCCAGACCAAAACTGTATTTCAGACAAGTAATGTAATCAAAAGTAAAGTCAGAGCAGAAAAGCCTCCTCCAAAGTTCCAAGCAATAATACCTCATTGCAAAGCTCTGCAGTTTTCCATGAAAAGGTCATGTTCCAAAAACCAAAAGCCCAGACCTAATCTAAAAGTACTGAGCAGTGCTGGAGAAATAAGTACAGTCCATTCACAGATAGAAATTGTCTGCTACTGTGTTATAATCTTCAACAATTTAAGTTTCTCACAAACTGATACCCTGAGCAGAACTTTCAGCTTGGTTTAAAATAAAATAGGCAGAGGAAGTTGGTGCTTTGCAGACACCTGCATGAGATGCAGGGGGAGCCTTCAGTGGTTTCTTGTGCTTTTTATTCGCCCAGTAAGATACAGGAGGAAAGGGAATTGGTCATGTGGGGAACCACTGAAGTCATGTATGTTTGGAGACAGAGTTGCAGTTCTTCAAATCTACCATTGAGAAGCAAGTAAATGATGGAAATATTTTGTCTCTGAGATTCAAGCTTTCCTTTCTCCACTGCTGCTAACGTCTGATATCCCATGTGCTTTTAAGCACTATTCTACACTATTTTAGTATGATTTTTGCCTTCTTCTCTTACTGTCTCCTAAGCACACACATAAAAAGCTACAAACATAGTTTCCACATTCTGTGGAGGAGTCTCTCAGAAGCCATTTTCATATCAAGCTATCCTAAAATTTGTACCTTTTTGAGCAACTATTCACATGAAAAATATGGGTATTAAAATTAGAACTGCTCAATCATAATAGGATTTCTACACACTAATGTTACTGTTTCACCTTCATGTAATTCTTGCACCTTTATTTTCTTAAGAATTAAATCAAATCAACATTCCTATTTAGAGTTTTTGAAAATTCAAATTATTCATGTATTTAGAAAGTCACACCTGACACTGGGGCATACATAGCAGGAAAAGTAAAAAGCCCTATGAAAAATGTGAGCTCCTCTCTCACTCTTACCAAGAAGGTACACTGGGAGACAATGAATTTTTTTATTAGATTTTCAGTTAATTCCTTAAAAATATCAGTCAACAAAAATCAGCGTGTTTGGAATTTTTTATCCTCAGTAATAATGGGCCTAACATTTCTCCATTAGCATTGATAAGACAGTGTTCTGGGTTCAGTTACAAATGGGTAAGTAAAGCTCAGAGAGCCCATCAATATCTTTGTCATAAGAAACGCAAAGAATACTCAAGTATGTTAAGAAACATTTTCTGTATGCAGTATAATGTTATATATATGCTTGAAATATGGTAAAAATAAAAGTGTATGTCTCTCTTAAACAGGAAAACATTCACTATCTCCACATCAGCATGACCACAAAATATTCACGAGTACAGCTTTTTAGGGTACAACTGTTCAGGCTTTGCACAATATCCCATTTAGGTTTCAAGAAGAACTCCTGGTGAAAACACGAATTTTCACAAGTTCTTAAAGTTGAGGGGTTTTACCCTATTGTGGCTTTCCGAGTGGGTTTTTTGAGGGGATTGATTGGGGTTTTTTTTAAGGAATCTGAATTTTAAAAGGTGTTCTGAAATATAGAGAAAACCTCATCTCCACTTCTAAGAAGGAGACAGAATTTGTACTACAGTAGTATAAGAACTTTGACTTTTTAGGGTATTTTATATTTTATTAAGAATGTGAAAATTCTGAGTGAGAATGTAACTCATCTTTCATCTGGAAAGATTTAAAACCATTAGTGAGTTTGTGTCAAATAAGTAACTTTTCCCTAGAAACTAAAGCAGTGACTGCAGATACTTGTATTATTTGTTTGCTGTTTATCTTGGAGGCTTTGGTTTGGTTTAATTTGTTTATTTCAGATGGATTTCATTTGGTTAGGGTTTTTGGTTTTAATTTACATTGTTTTTCTCTCAATTGTGCAGGGAAGGATTTTATTGTGGACAGTGATTTTTGTTTTTCTTTATGCACATACCAAAACCTTTTCCTTATGGTCATTTTCAGAAAACATGAAAACAAAAAAAATCCCCTTATCCTGATTTACTGTGATCCCTGTGACTTAACTGAGCACTTTTCCATGTATATCCAGAAAAGAAGGCACCCTTGCTTCTGGAAAATGGTCATAGTGCCTACTGCACAGTCATTACTACAGCAATTCTTTAAAGCAGTGGCAGATAAAAGAACTTTCCTTTTATTGAACTAAAAGCTGGTTTTACATAAAATATACTATAATTCAGAGTCTGTAATGTCTACTGAAAGGTTAGACTCGTTACCATCCAAATAGGCTGAGCTAATAAAAATTATATTTGTTACAATCCAAATAGATTAAGCGGCCTTAAGGGCTTAGCTATGTATCACACTTTTCAATTTTCTTATAATTAAATTAACATAAACCAGACTTGACAAATAAATGACTATATCAGAAACAGTTAAGCTCTATTTAACCAATAACTATTCTATTTACATATACAGCAACCTGTGTCTATTTTGGGAGCTATAAGAAGCCTATCTAGTTAGCAAATGCTTGGATGCCTACAGTTTGTGAACAGCCTCAGTCCCAGCCTTCCTGTGAACCACGTATGCCCCAAATGATAGATTTTGTGGCTTTGCCCCTGCACTCTCTGTGGGTTCTCCCTGAACCAGGTGTCTCCTCTGATGCCCTGTCACACCTAAGCAATGGCCTTCTTATGCAGAGCTCTGCTTTATTCACTGAGTAGCCCTTTTGACTAAAGAATTTCAGTGGGATTATTTATAGAATCATACAATCATTTAGTTTGGAAAAGACCTCTAAGACCATCAGGTTCAACTGTTAACCTAACACTGCCAGGTCCACCGCTAAACTATGTCCTTAAGTGCCAAATGTACATGCCTCTTAAATACCTTCAGAGATGGTTACTCCACCACTTTCCTGAGCAGCCTGCTCCAATGCTTAACAACTATTTTGGTGAAGTTTTTCCTGATATCCAATCTAAACCTCCCCTGGCACAAATTGAGGCCATTTCCTCTTCTTCTATCACTTGCTATTTGGAGAAGAGACAAAAACCCATCTTGCTGCAGCCTCCTTTCAGGCAGTTGTACAGAGGGATAAGGCCTCCCCTGAGCCTCTTTTTCTCCAGGCTAAATAACTCCAGTGAAAAACTGTTTTATAAATTCAAGCACATGTGTAAGTCTTTGAAGGGCAGTGGTTTTAGTCTCTACACCACATTTTCCCCATCCATCCATACATTCGCTACCCACATATCTAAGCTGAAATAAGGTCTCTGGTAATGTCTCTTAGATGAGAGCAGGCTAAGTATTTAATAGTTTTAGCAGTTCATTAATGAAGGCTGCATGCTTTATTCAGCAGCACTGGCCTTCCTAAAAACACCCTGGCTCTCCATAAACTATGTCTCTACCTATTAGCTTTCTGGCCTTCTTTTCCCTCTCTTCCATTCCACTGTAAATCTTGAAATCATAACACTCAGATCCTTAATTTCCACCACATCTCTTACCTCTCAAATGAAAGCACAAGATGCAAATACCACTCCAGCTTATAGTATCATCTGTGGTCTCCCTGCTGGATGAAAGACCACAGGCATAACCTTAGTGGTTGGCAAGGGCACAAATACGAGACAGTGGGTCAAGATAGCAATTCTCCCTCTTGTTTCACTTGGGGCTGTGTTTGCACTCATGTCTGGGGAAGGTTTTCCCTTGAGAAGGGCAGTTGGAAAGTTCTTCACAGAAGTTTTGTTTCCCTTTATGATGTGGATATTAAAAACATAGTATGACCCAGCATTAAGAAAAAAGCTTACAAAGACCATGCCAGGTGTCTGCAATACAGGATGTGTTGGATGTGGGTCATGGTTATTTGAGATCTTTTTGTGTCACGTTTTCACATAGCAAGTAAAATAATGAAACTGATGTGTAACCTGGTTTTGCAAAAGCCCTGAAACTCTAGATGCTCTGCTGTAATGTGTGTGTGTTTTGGCAAATGGTGAAGAGAATAGTTTCCACTTTCCATAAAGCCATGCAAAATCCACTTAAGTTTCTTAGGGCTTTGTGCTATAATTAACCATTCTGAGAGAGCTATTGTCTGAGGACTGTCTTTAAGCTCCTCTCCTCCCTATAGGACCTCACTCAGAGCAGAGGAGTGCAAATGGAGTCAAGATCAGTAAGGTGGATACTTATATGCTTCTTTTGCCACCGCTTTTCTAGTACCCATTTTATGAACAATGGGCTACCTATTGCAGAAATGATCAGTATTGCACCTCAGGTATTCTGCCTAAATTACAATTGCACTGCCTAGATCTAAGCTATAAATATCAATGTACATCAGAGAAGTTTGCCTTAAAAAGAAAGAAAAAGAGAAATGGATACTATTTTTAAATGCAGTCCTAGAATCAGGTGGCTTCATGCTGTTATGATAAGGAGCTGAGTGGCACCAGCTGAGAAGGAGGTCTAAGCAGCAGTATAACGTCCTTTCCCTGCAGCAGGTCTGATAATCAGGAACTTGTGCTCCGACGGGTGGGAAAGGAACGAGGTGATGATTATTGTTTTACTTCGGGCTTCATCTGGGGAATTAACTGAGCTTTCGAAATTCAGTTCTCCAGAGTGCAGTCTTCTTGGCTTTCCTTTGTGCAGACTTGCAATAGTCTTTCAACATGACTCCTGCAAGGGCCCTTAGCAAGAAAGAGGACCAGAGCTGTTCCAGACTCTGGAAGGAGACCAGGTGACCCAAACAAGCCCCTGTCCTGCAGGTTGTGGGTAACCCAGGGGCAGCCTGGAACAGAGCAGAGGCTCTGTCCTGTGTGATGGAGGGTTGATAGCACAGCTTAAGTTAGGATTCAAGGTGTGTTTTAATTTCATTTTTTTTTTTTTTTTTTTTTTTTTTTTTTTATACGTGTGAGCTGTTGTGCCCTAATGGGGTTTGGCTTTGGATTGCATTTGAAGTACAACGGATTCGGGACAACTGGCAAGGGTTACTGAGGTATGAAACTCTTAGAAGATGTTTTCTAACACTCGTTCTTGCTCACCAATATGAGATTTACAAGGCCAGAGGAAAAAATAAAAAGGAAAGGGGTGGGGGGGGAGGAAGTAGCAAAGGGGGGGCTGTGAAACAATATCTCTTCTGTTCTGCAAGCTGAAAGATGTTGCAAATTTTAACTCTTTAGGAGTTATTATACATTGTTTCCTTTACATGCCACCCAACCCCTCCCTCAGGTATCCCTGGTTCTCCGCCTTTACCTTTGGTAAAGCCCAACAGTATCAGCGTTAAAAGCACAGCCGTACCATATACACAAACTCAGAGCTGCTCAGGAGCTGTACTTTGACTTCTGAGGCATTCTCTCTGCTCCCTTTTCCTCAGCTTTATGTATTAAAGCTTATTTTTAACTAAAGCTATGATCCTAAGCTTCTTCACAGCCTCAACTAAGCTATGTGGTTCATGTTTCAAAGCCTAATATTTTAGCCTCAAAAGCAGGATGAAATACTGTCATTTGAGGTTTTTTAATGACTATGGTCTAGTACATGCTTTTTCAGCCTTTCCTCAAAGGCTCCAAATTAGAATAAAACTAATTTCCACAGCACATGTAAGCCAATAAAAGGAGTATAGCAAGAGGAGGATATGGAGCTGAAAGAGAATAGCATGGTACGGAGATTTGAGCTGAGTCTGTAGTGTATAATGATAAATAATGTACAAACATTATTACTGATATTATTATTCTGTAGTATTATTCTGTGCCAGCACTCTTTGCTGGTATGTCAGTCCAGAATGCAAAATTCTTCTGGGTTTCCTCTTCTTTGCATAGTCTGAATAATGGGGCTTATTTTGTGCAAGTTTTGCCCCAGGGTTTCCCTTCTCTGACTGGCAGATGAATATGTGGTTATAGCTTTCCACTCTGAGCCTGTGGAGCCACCCAGCTCCTTTACTGTGATTCTTTCTGTAGCACAATACTCATGTGGAGCTTTACAACAGAGAGGACCAGTGGTCATGGAAGCTTAGCTGATATTCCAAAGCCCCTTGAAGCCAAAGGGCACTCTCACATTGGCCTCAGTGTGTTGAAAAATTGCTGCCAAATTCCACTCTGGGAGGTAGAGGAGATAAAAAACTATGTGAGAAATTTAAGGAAAATGCAGAAATAGGATAAATGGGTCAGGGAAGCTGGAAAAAAAAAAAAAAAAGGAAAAAAGAAAGTGGGAGTGAGTTGGTATTTAACAATAAGGGTCCTTGAGGAATAAATTTCAGTGAGCTCTGAGCAGCAAAAGTGAGGAGATGACCCTGCAGAAGGAGACCAACACAATGTCATCTCCATAAAGGAATACAGATGAGAATTTTTCTGCACAAACCTGGAGGCAGAAAAATGCAAAATATTCCAGACTTCCCAAGGTAAATTGGCTATTCAGTCTGAGGCATCCCTTCCTGTGGATTTCTCTTTCCGTACCTGTCTTTGCGGCACAGATCAGGAGTTGCTTAATTACCTACCTCAGCATGGGCAGAGTTAAAGAGAGAGGTCTTATTGTTTGCTGTCTTATCTTCAAGAGCCTGAATAATAAAATTTCTGATGATGCAGCAGGCAAAGAATAAGAAGATAGTGTTTTGCAGCTTCTTTTTCATGGGCTGCCCCAAGGAAGCAAATACTGCAGCCAAAAGAGTGGCAGAGAGTCATTTAGTCACTTGATTTGCCTTTTGTATATGTTACCATGGAAAAAACAATACATCTGTGCAGAAATGGCATCTAAAGCACGTATATAACAGAGGACATTTGATTTGCGGAGGATGTCCCTTTGGAGTTCAAGGAGCAAACATACAGAGTTCTCTATCGGTAAAGAAATCAAAACAGTTGACCAGGTGGCTGGGGTCTTCCTTGAGTTCTGCCAGTGCCGTTCTTCTGATATAACTGTGGTCTGCAAAACCACTGTACCATACTCAGTGTGTTGCTGGGGTTGTTGTGAGCAAAAACTGAGTTTTCCTAGGCAGTGTTGGTCATCAGGTTTCCATGACTGACAATGAAATCATAAACACTTTATACAACAGAGGCATTAAGGTCACAGTAATTTTTTTTGGCAGGTTTTTTTTAACATCTAAATATTTTTTTTTTACTATGATATAAAGAGAGAGAAGTTACAGTTAATGAAGGACAAAACGATCCAGAATTTTTTTTTTTCAGTTGTATGAAAACATAAGCATATCTTGGTTACAGGAAAGAAAAAGCTGTGTGAATTATTTACTATGAGAAATGTAAAAAACAACACCGCGTATAAATAATATGTGCTATTCAAATGCAATAGAAGCTAGTAGAAGGCGGGTACTTGCATTTAAAAAGTTATTGTATTCATGGCTTCATTTATTTTGGTGGTAGAACGTAAAGAACAAAATAAATTAGAACCAAAAATTGAAAAGATGGGATTAATATACAGCAGGGCTGTGAATGATTTGTTTCTCTTCCCACAATACCCCTCTCCAGCTTATCTGAACATTTAGCTATGTTTATTTCCATAAAGAATGCATTTTATTCTGAAGAAAGCTAGGATGTGCTTTTTAAAATAAAGCAAAAACTTTATTAAAATTCAAAAGAAAAGTAAGCAGAGATGATTTGAGAAGCTTTATTCATTTGTTTGGGCAAACACTGCTAAAAACATTTAAGTGCACTGCGTGTTTAAAAAGTAATAAATAGCTATTGTGCTTACTTCATAAACTTGTCAGAGTGTCTTCATTTTATTTTCCTGAACAAACTGAATTTCTGTACTGCTCATCTCCAGCCAGTTAATAAATACATCACCTTAAAAAGTGCTGTGGTATTAAATTTACAGCAGATAAAATATGGATGAAGTTGCTGTGCTTCAGGTACGTCAACTGTGATTTAATATCACTGACTACCCTTATGAGGAGTAAAAGATTACTCGGCAGCTCCAACAGCAAGATACTGACCTTTGCTCCCAAGTAACAGCCACTCAGCAAATAGTACCAAATGAAGAAGTAGAATAACATATAGATTTGCCATAAGAAAAAATTGATCTAAATCCATATATCAAATCTGCTGATCAGAGCTCTGCAGAAAAAGTACCTCATAATCTTTAGTGTGGAATTGCAGAAACTTTTGGTGGAAAAGAAACTGTGGGGTTTATTTTACGGTGAAAGGTTTCCTGGGGCAAAAGGGTTTTATATTTGTACATGTGGTATGTAGATAGATATATATATATATATATATACACATATACATGTATATATATGCTGTCTTGAGATGTCTTGAAGTACAAAAAACATCTACTGGATCATAAGTAGTGATTTAGCTATTAGTCTTATCCCCACTTTCCATTTTTCTGTTAATTCTGTGAAAAATGAAAAAAAAAGTATAACAGTGTCTCTGTAAATGAAGGCAAAATTCCTCTGGGAAATCTCATAACAGTCTGATTTAATTCTTATTTGTAAGAAAAGTTATATCTAAAGGTGATAAAAATCCCATGGAAGAAACGTTTGTTAGCAAAGAAAATAAATTCTTGTGATTTACATTTTGCCTTCAAAATAGGTGGATGAGTGAAAGGGTGCTGCTCTGCACTTCAAAGCAAAAGCAAATGAAAAAATTTCAACAACAAAGCCAAAATATGAAACAGACAAATCACTCTGCTGAGTACTTTTTAACCTACAGTGGCACATGTTAACAAAGCAACTGCTGTGTATATTATAAGGACTGAAAAGGTAATCTTTAAATGTGGAAGTAAAATAAAAACTTCCCTAATTAGTGCTGATTAGCTCTACTTAAGGAGTTAAGACTTGATTTACAATGGTAAAATTAGTAGATTTATACCACTATTATACTTGCATAGGTAAGATTTTCCCAGGCCATTAAAAAAATATGAAAAACCCTCCTTTCTTTAGCACCCATAATTTTAACATGATCTAATAATATTTACACCTTACATTCTGACAGTGATGTACATATTATAACTTGATGTCATAAGTAATTTCTGAATTCAGTGTGTTTGTGTCCTCACAAATGAAAGCCTCATTCAGTTCCTAGTTTTGTGTAAAATACTATTTTTAATAGAAAGGATTTTTTCCTGAAAAGGTGATTTTATTAACAAGTCCAAGAAAATAACATAATATTTGTCTCAAATGTCTGCTGTGGTTATATTACAAAAAATAAACGATGACCCCTGAAGTTTATTAATGCATTTTTGTGAAAACTGGATTTCTTTCCAAGCAAAACTTAGAAAATAATGTGATTTTAAAATGTGGAAGTGGTGACATTCATTTCAAGATCTTGGTTGGGGTTTTTCTTTCAATTAAAACATTCCTTGCCATTAAGATGCACTGGCTTGGTTGAACAAGAATGTGCATCCTCCCCATCCTAGCCCAGATGTTACTCATTCAAACAGACGTCAGCCCATAAACCTTTCTAAACAAGTGCTTTCTCCACTCTGATTGCACAAGGGATTTGGTTGGGCAAGATGACATTTTCTTGAGTGACAGATGCTCATGCTGCAGCAGTACCGTGGACACTCATAATGTCCTTGCAGAGCAGCTGCTCCTTCAGGATTTTATACTGTTTTCTTTGTGTTTGTAATAACAAAGAAAAAAAAAAAAAAAACCTGAACATTTTAGCCTTTATATTTGGGGGGGGGGGGGGTGTGGGTGTTAAAAACCACACATAACAATGTGAGCCAAGATTTACTAGTGGGATTTAGACAGTCTCAGAGGCTGAAGATATGCAGGTACTGTGAACTTTTTTTATGGCCCATCACTTCAAACGCCATAAATGTATTTTCTTGGGCATTCCTTCCCTACATCAACTGGTTGGAGAAAGCAAGGACAGGAGGAATCACAGGAGATGGAAGGAGGAAAAGAGGCAGAAGAAAGGACCATTGGCAGGTAACCTGATGGGCTCAATTTTTTGCTGAATAAGTGGGTGTTTTTAAAAATTTATGGATGGCTCCTAAATATTATTTCTCTGCATTTGAAAATTTAACAAGCAAGAATAGACAAGGGTGGTGTTTTGTTTTGTATTTTTTTTAAATGTGGATTTTTATCATAATAATAGAAAAAGTAAGCAGCAACATCTGCAGTCAATATATATTAGTCTGAATATTAGAAATTATCCCTGAACGGTTTATTACAAAGTGGATTTCAAATGAATTTCAGAATAAAGAACTTCAGGAAAGCTGATAACACCCCAAAACTGTGGTTGGTAAGATCAAGGGGCATTTCTGAACATCTCATTTATGTCTCTGGCCAACAGAGTAAAATTTCCCTGCTATGACCAATGCATAGTCAGTGACATCATGCTGTAGCACATTACAGCATTCCTGAGCAAAAAATGGCTGCAGTATAAGCCCTTTGAGTTGTTCCCTGTGTGTCATGGAATATAACACACCACAAATCTCCAAAGAATTCAGATTAATATTGTTCTCATTGCTACATGGGTGTCTTTTCACATAGCTAATACCCAGCCTCAATCTTAGCCTATAATCAGCTGCTAAAACCCAGCTTGTAGTGCTCATACGCTGATCAGGAGCGCTGACATGAGCAGAGGGTGGCATCTCACCTTGAAATCCTATTTAACAATACAAATTTAAGGAACCTACTGTTGAGAAACCTGTGTTACCTTGATGCCAGAAACCAGATATTTTTTGTTGGACTCCTGTGCTGAATTCAACAAACCTAGCATGCACCCTCTTTCAAGGATGTAGAGGTGAAATGAAAACCATCTCTCCCTTCAAAGAATCCTATGGAAGAAGCCATTGAGAACACAGAGAAAACAAAAAGATGCTTAAAGCTAGCATAAATGTTAGTTGTTTGCCCAGGCAGGCCAAATTTAGGAGATATGACTTGCCATCCAGACCCTGCTGCTCATCATGTCAAGTCAGACTCAAGAGCCGCTGGCCAGGAAATATAAGCTATTCATTGTTTTATCAGTGCCTGCAGCGAACCTGCCCTGCAGCTAACAAACAGGGTTCAGTTTTCAAAACCATCAAGTGTGTCAATAAGCACTTCTTTTTAGAAAGTTCATCTAAAAAATAAAGTAAAAACATTTAGCAAGGACATTAGTCTACGAGAATCACATTTTATGTCTGTAAATATTGCTAGAGAGTATTGCAGAGAATACTCCTTGGAAGGGATAATCCAAATCCAAAAGTCTGTCTTAGCATACAGTGATTAAATAGGTCGAGTCTCAATGTTTTAAAGTCTGCTCTTTTAACAGGGTTCTCCTGAAGTAATAGTGAATCTGATATTGAAAATAGAGCATCAACACGACTTAGTAGTTTTTAAACCTTTCCTGCAGGACAGGAGGTAGAGAGTGAAGAGTTGAAAACGAGAGAAAGAGGAGATTGGTGTGGGTTTTTTTTTTTCTTTTGCAGTTAAAAGAGAAACAGAATGAAAATGTGATAATCAGAAACCTAGAGATCAGAGTTGGTGACTTTGGGGCACATAGAGATATATTTAAGACCATGTTTATGTGGGAATTGAAAGAGTTGAGGATTAGGGAGGTAAAAATGAATTAAAAAAACTTCTGAGGGTTGAAGGACATCTGAGGGGACCGCAGTAATGAAAAACATGGTACAGGCTGGAAAGGGCAAAAAAGGGAGCATGGAAAATCTAGGCTTCCAGGAAGCAGCATCGGGAGATGCAATACCAGACATAATGTGGGTTGGTTGGACCAAGGGAAAATGCAAAAACCTTTTCAGGAGGTTGTAAAAAGGATCAGAGGACTCAGAGTTGCAGGGAGGGCTTTATTAGCAGAAAGTTTGCAGTGTGCTTGCCAGCTTCAGGAGACCTGGCTGCAGCACCAAGGACATAGAGGCTTCTAATAAGCGGAGAGAGAGACTGGGAAAAAAAGCTCTTGTTTTAACGTGTGCCTACATTAGGTGCTTGGTGTGCTCTTCTTAGCCTAAAGCTGGTTCACTGCATAAGGATATCACAGCAGAATGATCACAGAAGGCTGAAGATTTAACCCAGGTTTTATTCAGTGAGGATTGCTTGATAGCACAGTATCCCCCATGGCTGCTGCTGAGAACCGAGCTCTGCTCGTGCAGCTGTATGCTGAAGGATTGATTCTGCAAGCTGCTGAGCACACCTGGGAGCCCTTCAGCCCACCTGAGTTCGGTGGGGCTTGCGAGCTCTCAAATCCTCACAGAAGTGATTGGCATATGCTGGATGGCATCCTTAGAGAATAGATGTTGTTGGATGTTCCTTTTCTTCCTTATTAGTAGCAAATTATACCTGCAGCTGTCCAAGGTTTTTTTTAGCTCTGGCCTGTCCCATTCTTAATAGGTTGCTGATATGTGTATGTGCAAGAGCTATTCTTTTCTTTTTGAATATTGGACCCAGAGAAAAAAAATTAAACAGAGGGCACAGAAGAGGATGCAGAAGAAAGATTCACAAGCATTCCTGCAAATAAAATCCATTTATTTATTAGCTTTTTTGCTAATTCACAAAGATCTAGATAGATCTAGGGTAAGAATTTATTCATCAAAATGTACACAGAAAAGCAGAGCAAATCCTACCATGAATAAATATTCATGGGATTGTTTGCACTGGGAGAACTCCCCCGGCTGCTCTAAAAAACCTTTTTTTTCTGTAGTGTGGTTGGAAAGGATAGAATTAAGTAGTTTCAAGAAGGAAAAAAGAAACATGAAGTAGTAGTCAGAGGGAAGTGTATTTGCTGTTACTGCAGCCAGGAACAGTGAAGCTGTTGACTGGGGAAGTGACTCCTCCACCTTACAACTGATTTGTCTTCAGTTGTGAGGCAGAAAGGTGATGGTCCAAGAAACATGGTACAAGCAGGTTACCTGCCTCTGTGGTGTAAACCAGAGTGAGAGCTGGGGGATTATTCATTAGATGTCCCAGTGCAAATTTTCCCTGGACTTTAAGAGGAGAGGGGCATTTAGGAAGCCACTATTTGGCTGATCCTTGACTGCAGGTAGGAAATCTCCATAGGCTTTTTAAGTCATTGCTAGAGAATGCAATGGGGCAGTCATCCTAACAGGGAACAAGAGAGAGGTCTTCCCTGGCATGCCATGGCTGCATCATCAGTTACATAGCCTCCTTTTTTTCCCTGACCAGGTAAAATTGAAGATTTTTGCCTGCACAGTAGCATGTCTTGAAGAGTGTCCTGCCCAGGCTTACTTGTAACTTGAGGATTATGGGCTTCAAAACATTCTGAGTGGGAGAGAAATGATCCAGCAGAGATGTTGCTGCTACCACTGGCATCCTTCTCCTGAGGCTCAGCTCTAGGGCTCTTCAACAGAGAAACAAGTTGTGCACAGCTGTGAGAGGCACATCAGAATCACCTGCTGCTCCTCAACACATACCTGCTCCCTAAGCATTGCCAGTCTCTGATCAGCACCTTAAATACAGCCCAACTCTGGTTTCATCCTCTAACAGGAAAGGGAGTGGCTGAAAAGATGAGGCAAGTCCCATTCAGCCACCCCAGTTACTGGCAAAAAAACCCCACTGTGCTGCTGGTACCTTCAGCCCTGGTAGCTAAACCTTTCTGCAGTCATAAATGAGGATCTTGACCCCTTGTCACCTGGACAAGGGGAGACACGCTGAGCACCAAGTTTGACTCTTACAATTTGGGACTGTGGCTCCAGGAACTAAAAAACAACTCTCTCACCCTGACAGATTCATATCCACCTTCCTCTTTGGTAGAGTTAGTAAGATCTCCTATATGACTGAAAAGACACAAAGGCCCAATTATGTTTTTATATTGATTTTTAAATGTAATGTTTTAGAGAACTGAGAGACTGCTGTGGTCTATTATTAAAAGAAACCCAAAAAATCAAAAACGCAGACGACCAAAAACCTTACCAGTGTTGACCGTTTGACTGAAAAGCTAACAGCCCTAAGCATACAGAGTAGCACTTTGTCATTTTGTTGTGTATTTTCAGTAAAAACAACAAAACTGAGAAGCAGTGCTTACTTGACTTTGTTAGCACTTTTATTTATTTATTTTCCTTCCAGTTTTTCACCCTTGATGTATCTCCTAAGACTGTGAGCAGGATACATAGTGCTTCATATTCTGAGTGCTGAGGCCTATCTATCAAAAGCTGACTGGAGTGGGTGGTGAAATACAGTAGGAGGTGGCTAGCTACACAGTTGTACTATTAAATTACTGTCTGTCCAAGGAGAGTAATCTCTTGTTTCAGCAGCAGGTACTACTACCAGAGACTGTAAAAACCTCAAGCACTCTGAAATAGGCTGTCATATGGAGCATCATAAATTATATCAGTCAAATATTCCATCACTCATTCACTCCATGGTCTTACAGTGGGATGAATAGTCTGCTCAAAGGGGAAAAACCAAGACCAACTTTCTGATTCCTTTTCTATTTACTTTCTGAGAGAGCTTCAGGGGCCACTTTCCTATGGGAAGTTTTAATTAACCATAAAATATAATTTTCCGTTTGCATAGCTGCAGGTTTCAGGGACCACATATGTTGCTCTCCAAAATGGTGCGAAGGTGGGATTTTCTGCAGCTATTGTTATCTATGCTTTTGAGCAGTTTAAGAAGTGCAGCATCAATTACTTCCTTTTCATCTTTGTAGAAGGGAACATTTGACAGTAAGTTAAAATCCTAAATAAAATATGAAAGCTGCCAGCACATGCCAAAGTCTCTCAGAGAGCATATATGAAACATTGCTCCTAGGACTCAAATGTCACTAATACCGTATGAAAATTGCAAAAAGGTATATGAAAGTCACTAATGTGACATGAAAGAACAAAGTCTTCAGATTATGTGAAAGTTGCTGTTCCAATATGTTGCCCTTGCTGTTCTAGTTACTTTCTATCTTATTTTATTAGCAACTTCCATTTCAAACTGATCTTTTATGAAAGTCTTATTTTATTAACAGTTTTCCTTAAGTATCAGAAAACTTCAATTCTTGTTACACTGAGTGAAGTGTGGCCTCATTAGCAAAGTTCTGTATGGTTGCATGGGTTTTTTTACTCTGTTTCCTTCGGAAAACACTTGCATTCCTGCAGCCACAGTCTCCTCTTACTTTGTCTTCACAAAGGTGTACACTAACTATGCTTCCCATGAAAGGTTAAGAACAGACTCAAAGTAGATTTTTGGAATAGAGGTTTTAATCACCTGTACATTCCCAGTCCATGTTGTTAGCTACAGAGCTGTTTCAAAATAACACCGTATTTAGGAAGTGTCATGGTCTTTAGGAAACCCTATCCAAATTAGAGCCTGAGCCCACAGCAAGATGCCATGTGTGTCTGAGTTCTCCTTTCAGTGGAGAGCTCCGGCTCAGGGTTTACATTCATATTTGAGCAGGGGAGGTACATTTTTACTAATCCTGTACAGGCAGTATTCAGTAAATCCCTACTTCTGCAATCAGAGATGAGTGTCCTTGTGGACCCCTTGAATGACAGTGAGACTTCATGAATGCAGGGCAGCATGAAGCTGAGTTCAGGGTTATTAGTACTTCAGAGGTATCTTTTCTACAGACCAGTGCCTGTGGAAGTGTCAAAGCTGAAATTATCTAGAACATGGACATAATAGACTTTGGGCTTTATGGGTCCACTGATTTGGAATATTTTTATCAGCCCAGAGTCTTATTTTTTTCTTTTCTTTTGAAATCTTCTGTGAAGGTGATGAAATGCATTGCTAGTTCTATCTGGTGAAGTCCATGTAACTCGTACAAGCAAAACACCATGTCAAGCATGCTATGAGAGGGTCATAATGCTAATAGGAGGTGAAAACATGAATAGATGACTCACATTTGTAGTGCAGATCTCCTGCCTCCATACGTAAGCCAGACCTGACCTCTGCAGACTGTGAGGGGATGGCTGAATTCCCACACAATGCAATACTCAGTCTATATGGTGATCCTGAGGAAAAGGTACCTTCCACAAGTGAAATGGCTGTTGAATGCCATGTGGTAAAACCCTATCCCAAGATGCAACAAAACGGGTCATTCAGTTACATTAAACATTGCAACCTATTAACAGTTTCCCTCTATATTTGATTTTGATAGTGAGAAACTGCAGTTAAACACCATAAATGTACTAGTTACACATTAAGTGACTGCTGCTAAGCAAGAACTTGTAACGTGACCCCAACAGATCCTTCTCCTTTGACTGTTGTGCTGAATATAGTGCAGTTTGTAATTTAACAACAGTATGGATATTCTGCTGTGGTGGGTTGACCCTGGCTGGACAACAGGTACTCACCAAAGCCGCTCTATCACTCTTCTCAGCTGAATAGGGGAGAGAAAATACAAAGAAAGGCTCCTGGGTCAAGATAAGGACAGGGAGAGATCACTCACCAATTATTGTTATGGGCAAAACAGATTTGATTTGGGGAAATTAAGTTATGACCAATCAAATTACAGTAGGACAATGAGATATAAAACCAAATCTTAAAAACACCTTTACCCCACCCCTTCCTTCTTCCCAGGCTTAAATTTACACCCAAATTGTCTACCTTGTCTGCCCCAGTGGCACAGGGGGATGGGGAATGGGGTTTGTGGTCAATTCATCACACATTGTCTTTGCTGCTCCTTCTTCCTAGGGATAGGACTCTTCACACTCTTCCCCTGCTCCGGTGTGGGATCAATTCCATGGGAGACAGTCCTCCATGAACTCCTCCAATGTCAGTCCTTCCCACAGGTTACAGTTCTTCATGAACTGCTCCAGTGGGGGGTTCCCCATGGGCTGCAGGTGGAGATCCACGCCACTGTGCACTTCCATGGGCTGCAGGGGAACAGCCTGCTTCACCATGGTCTGCACCATGGTCTTCAGGGAAATCACTGTTCCAGCATCTGGAGCATCTCCTGCCCTCCTTCTGCACCTCTTACATATTCTCACTCTTTTCTACATCTGCAGTTGCTGTTGTGCAGTAACTTTCCCCCTCCTTAAATTCATTATCCCAGAGGCACTACCATTATTACTGATGGGTTCAGCTATGGCCAGGGCGGGTCCATCTTCTAGCCAGCGAGCATTGGCTCCATCAGACCCAGAGGAAGCTTCTGGCAGCTTCTCACATGAGCCACCCCTCCCCAAACCCAATACAACTGCTGAAAGTTAAAGTTATTATGACGCTGTGTATTAAGAAGGAAAAAAAGAAAAAAAAAAAAGCAAACTTTGAAGCTAATAATCAAAAGATTAGAGAAAGGATATCTTTTAATTAATTTCAAACTCTGGATTGAGTATTAAATAGAAACATGAAAGAAAGATTTCCAGTTGGAAGGGATGGTAACTGAAGAGTCTCTACTCTCTTGAGGATTACCATTTAATTTTAAACATTGATTTAAAATAAATGATGGTACAATCCCCAAGGAAAGATGTATTTCAGTTGTAAACATAAGAGTGATGTATAATAAATGAAATATATAACATTCTCCTTGAGGAGTTTCTTTACTTTATTGTGCAATCATGCTATGGGAATTATTCATACCTTTTAACTTGAGTTTCAGACAAAAGCTCTCAGGTATCTTTCTGTAATCAGCTTTCTCTTTATTTATATGACTGTATTAACATTTTTTTTAATTTGTTTGTGTTGTCAGTTCTTCCACCACTAGCACTTGTGAGGACACGTGATAGATGAGGAAGGTTTACTCTGCATTATCATCTGAACGCCAAGGGTCTCATATCAGTCCTGCCCAAATATCTCAACTTATAGAAAGCTTCACAGTTCTCTACCACACAGCCAGTTTTCACACTTATCAAAGCCCATGCAGTCTTTCTTACTCATGACTGTGTTTGCCAGTTCTTCACTCCTTTGCAGTCCTCCTATTTTCCAATTTCTCCTTCCTAAATATTAAGATACATTATACCCTAGTTCTAGGAGAAGCAGGTTTTCCACTTCATTTGATTTGTGTCCTGTCAGCATCTAGGTGAACACGATAATTAGTTATGAATAGTTGTTTCAATCCTTCTAGAGAATCTGCTTTTCTTAGGTGTTTCTATTCCACACATTTTTTTGTTTGTTTATTTTTATTGTGACTGTCAAGTTTATAAGAAAAAGTAGATTTAAGGCATTTTCTCTCTAGGGAAAACATATACCATATCAACTAAGCTCTGGAGATTAGTTTCTAAGGTTTCAGGGTTTACATTAATCTAGCTAAAGGACACAGGCATGTTCAGTGACCTAAGTGTCCAGCCAAGACTCCATCTCCTGATCTTCTAAAATTCACCTTCCTTGAGAATTTCTTGACTCTGAATGTCAAAAGAGAAGCATTCCCTGAGATAGCTAAGACGCAGTTCAGAAGGCACTTTGAAAACTAGAGCAGGTACTTCTTAACAGGGCCTGATGATTCCTGCATTCTGTAAGAATAGCAGGAATTTTACTAGCTAGTAAACTGTGAAAGCACATTCAGCTGGATGATGTCTTCCAAGAATTCTTGGTCTCTCTGCCCTCTTTGGTTGAAGTTCAGTATTTCCTGTTTTTCAGAAAGCAACTACTTATTTTTTTTGTTACTGTTTGGATACTACTGTATCCTGTTGTCCTTACAGAGCATTTTTGGATCAGAAGTGCATTATAACTATATTTAACTTGACACAATGCAATGAAAGGCAAATTAGGAGACGGTGCATATTTCCTAATTAATTACAATATTATCAAAATAATTATAGTTGTGACATGTTTATTACTTAAGGATTAGTCATGTCTCATCATAAAAATCCTTTGTACACAAAGCCACATGTAAAGAGTTGCTTTCTTTGAGTTAGTCCTACAGACTAGGCTTTTGGGTACTTGGCAAATTTTGATTATATGAAGTCCTCAGTGGAGCTAATAATCATGGGCAAAATGGATACTCCTTACTCTATTTTCCATGTTTAAACCTCTAGACAACAGTATTTTTCATAGGAAAATGTGTTGTTGTGTGAATTATTGAGACTACTGGGGCAATAATATTTTCACTGAATCTGTGGGTGGAAGCAGAAGTCAATAGAGCACAGGCTGCAGACCTTTAATGTTTGATTATTTGGAGACTGCAGCACTGTGGCACTCATGGACATAAAATTTTGCTTTTGCGGAAACTTTTACGAACCTGCTTTTTCAGATTTTTCTGCTGACTAATGATGGTTGTGTTGGCAGATCTATTTCCTCAAAGATGAGACACTCCCTACATACAAAGCCTTCAGCACTCATCATGCACTGCGAAATGTGCCCTTTCCCAGCTTTGTTTCTAATAATCTGAGGGTAGTAAAGAGGTTTGGTTTCTATATCTTTCCCTTGAATGGAATTTCAAACAAGTGTTTTAACACCAACCGTTAAAAAAATTAGTAGGTTTGATGTGTTCAAATGAACCAGCTTCTTGGATTGATTATGAGGTCAATCAATTTATCAAGGACCCTGTGTGGACCTGGGGTCTCATCTTGGTGAAAGAATCCCAGCTTTCAGCTACTTCTGTAGGAACTGGATGAAGTATTGCTGATTGGTTTATCAGTCCTAGTCCTAGTCTCAATGAGAGAGCACCTCCCATCTCTTCTTTTCCAAAGGTCAATCAAAACCTTTAAAAATTGGTCAGGCAGTCAGACCTTGCCTCTCAGAGAGACAGTGTTATCTATCTTCCTCTGGACCCTCTACCAAAAAGCTGAATATGGTCTCAGGCACTACCAACCTTCAGAGAGGCAGGAGGTGCCAGTAGGCTTACCTGAGGCAGATGGAGGAAGTGGGCTCACCTGTATTTGCCAAATATACTGCTTTTCGAACATTACAAGTTATCAGATTTGTACTTGAAAGTCCATTCTGAGGATACATAGTTATGAACCTCTCTTTTCAGCCATGTTTCTGAAGTTCTCAGTAGAATAAAATGAGTCACTTAGAGCTTCCAGGAGACCTGTTGATTCATCATATCTTCAGTGGCCTGGTCTCCAGCCTTGGTATCCTGGCCATTTTCTCCCAGAATGCCTCCAGGAGAGGGCAGTAATGGATCTGCCAGCTACTTTCCCCTCGAGATGAAATCCCCCAAAAGCACACACCCTTTCTCCATTGGGTGTCAGCGGCTGTAATGAGTCCCTGGTTTTGCCTCAGGTATTACTCAAGCCAATTGGCCTTTTCATTGCTAGTTAATCATTATGGGAAATTTCTTTCCAAAGGTAGTTAAGTTTACTGCTCGATAGCTTCTGGTTTAAGACAAGTACTATAATCCAGTAAATACTGCATGGACACCCAGGTTTCACTGCAGTTGTGCATGCACATCTGCTTTTTGCACAGTGGTCCATAAAAGGATGTGATCCAGTAGTGGATGAGCACCGGAGCTCAGCAATTAAAGTTCCTATAAGAACTTTTCCATACTAGAGAAAACCTTATCTAAGTTAAATAATAAAGAAGGGATCTTTCTTTTTCCTCAACACCCTTTAATTATTTAATCCTTCATTTCAGAAAGTATTCCCCTTACCATTGCTATGAAAGCATTAATTACTGTTAGCTTACTTGAAGTAAAACATTACTAATGTTATTTCAGCCAAATCACATTAGCATGATAACAAGAGACTTTATAAACTCACTACAAGAGCAAAAGCAAGTAAGAATACCTTGAAAGCTAGAATTTTAGGCCATAGTCTGGAACAGGCAAAAATATTCCTGCACTTATCTTAAAATCTGAGCCAAATTTGGAAGTTCTTTAAAACATTTCTACTGAGAAACTTAAGTATCTTTGATCTTCTTATGGTGCATAAGATTGATATGCTGAAATATTTGCAATTTTAATTGATTAATTAATTTTAATTGAGGGTGTGTTTTAAACCCTGCAAGGCAAAGGGAAGATAACCTTAAAAATCAATCGTTCAGAAAAAAGTTGTATTGATTCCAAAAACTTCAGGGTTCGTGTGATGAGCCTTAAGCCTCTCAGCAATTGTGTGGCACCATGCAGAAATCTGCCAAAACAACACAGTTTGGTGCTCATTGTATCCTAATTAATACTATAATGAGTTTCCTTAGATAGCCAAATCCTTAATCAGCCCTATCAAAACTATGTCTGCTCAGAGAAAGACTCGTGTTAATTCTGCTTAATTCCTGACAGTGGTTAAGCACCATTAATACTCCATAATTTCATTGTATGTTATTGTAATCATATCAGCATATATCTCGGCAGCTACAGAAGGCTCAATAGACTGCTCATGAATTATCAGTCACGTGGCTCTGTTTCACTAAGAGACTATCTTCCATCACAGCCAGACCTCCTCTGCCCTCCCCACAGTCAGTAGCCTAAGCAGGTATTAATAAAGGTCTCCTTTTTAAAATTGCCCTGCTCTAAATGGTCTTTAAGGGACCCAGCAGTAATCTCAAGATCCCTATATTTTAGCAGGAAGGCAGGACAGAGGAATTAATAAGAGCCCTTTCTGTGTAAACTGCTCCCTGCTCTAAGGCTATATCCTGATGTCAGGGCGCTAAGAGAATTTTAAATGCACAGGATGGATTGTTTGTGTTGCGAAAGCGAAACAGGGGGCAAAGGCTAAGAGACTTGAGAAAATTGAAAGACTGCCAGGGATGCTGGGATGCAAATAGCAACAAAACAGGGATAAATGCTCCTGCTCACATATGCAGGAGTCCTGCAGAAGGAAAAAAAAATAAAAAAGGGGTTATTAATTTTCACCAGGCTGTATCTTACAGCTGGTAGCTCAGCATCAGTTTTTGGTGTAATGAAAATGGTCTGAGCAGAAGATAAATGGTTCATAAAGTGGACCATTTAGATGCAATCGAGGCTCAATCTGGTCAGTGACTAATCACGTCCCCCCAGTAAAGCTGAATTCCACTAGCAGGCTTTTTTTTTTTCCTGCTGTACCAGTGAATTGTAGTCGGGTCTAAGTTCAAGGCAGGCAGAGAATTATCTTGATTTATTAGAGCATTGCCTGGCCATGCCACTCGTGCTGCTGTGGCTTTGTGGGCTTCTGCCCTGTTGCTGTCGGAGTGTAATTTTTACTGTTCCCCTGTGACTAGTACACAGCATCATTTTCAGCTGCTAGAAAAATGGGCTGCTTTTGCACCTGTAATTTTTCTTCTTTCGCCACTGAAGGTATATAATATATCTCTAAAGTGCGTAATAAGTTTCTGAAAAACGTGTTTTTAAAAGAAATTGATTCCAATGGTTTATAAGCCAGAGCAAGGCCACATAAGGAAACGCACCAGATTGCAAAGGTATGCTTGGTTGAAAAGGCAGCCATTTTTTTCCCTTCCATTTAGTAAATTCAGACTTCCAGTCCAGGGTGTAATTTCAGGCATTTTCTATACAGTAGCTGCTTCTCATAATGAACTCTGATCAAATAAAAATGTTGTTTATATTGAGACTTTACAAGTCCTGATTAAATATAAAATAGAGTAAAATCTCTCATAATGACATTTAATTGTGAGAAAGAAAAGATTCCAATATAAGAGCGTTCAGCTGCATTTGTTCAATGTTCCTTTGCATAATGCCATTTATAGATAGTTCAATTATGACATTATTATGAGCAGCATATGAGTAACTAACTGGTTTGTCGTATTTTTAGACTTATGGAGAAAGAACTTGGGTAGGAGCTACATCATTTCTGGTGGGAGTTTTTTCACAAAAGGCACATTATTTCTGCTGAGATTTGCAATGCCAATTTGTTTAATTATGCCTGATGTTTCACCCATGATTCTGTGAGAATCTTCACAAAAAGTGGGAGGAGGGGGGAGAAGGAAGAGGGAAAGCCCCAGATTACCTCCTTGAGAGAAAAGAACGAACCTACTGAATAATTTAAATATAGGTGCTAATAGATTTTTTTCCAAGTCAGTTTGTTCCAAGCACTGGAAGAAGACAAGCTGTTGTGGTACCAGGTTTTTTTCTTTCCTCCAAAGAATCTGACAGATGTGATAGGTAAACTACCAGGGCTAAGTGGGCAAAAATGTTACTATAAACCCTGTGGCAATATATATTCTACAGAAAGAGTTCAGCTCCTCAGCTGGAATTGAATATTTTTCCAAGAGTAGAGTCTGGTTTTATGAAGTGGAAGTAGGAAGCTTAGCATATCTGATATGAGTTTGTAAATTACTTAATTCAAGATCAACTTCCCTGTGTTGTCTTTTTCCCCATTTTGTATCTATAAGGGCATATTTTTGTTTTTCATTTTGGGGGAGGCTAAGTTGTTTATTGTCCTCTTCTTTTTTCTTTCTCTCCCCCCCCCTCCCCCCCCACATCCCCCTCCCCCCTTATAAATTTCTTACTTTTAACTGTGCTGGGAACTGTAAAGAACAGCATAAGCAAAGAGTAAATCACTGGCTCATGACCACATAAATGTATACAAGCTGAGCAGATGTCCCCCGCACACATGCAAAACAGCTTCATGTGCTGAGCAGAACTCCCAGTCTCTTGGCTGCTCAGGATGACAGCAAAGCAGGAAAACACTGAGCAACTTCATTTCCCCATTTTTTTTTGTTGAAAATCATTTCTGAGCTAATGCCATCATTCAGGCTTTTCAGATCTCACCTGGTCTTATCATAGATTGTAAGACTAAGGTGGTATCTAGGACATGAGAAACAGTGTAAGGAAATGACTATAAATCTTCCCCTCCCAGAACAGCTCCAAGTACTTTCTAGAGCTCTTCCTGGTACACAATTTAATGTTTTCTTCATCTTGACATCCAGATTGCATAAGGTCCTCCTGACCCTGAAAGAACAAATGCAAATGTCTCCTCTTGCCCTGTGCTCCAAAAGGGAGTCAGGAACATCCAGGGAGTGATCTGAAGTTGTACCACTATCCAGATGCTTGAACACTCCTTTCAACAACCTTAGGTTTAATGCTAATCTGCCAGGCTTCCCTCATTATGGCATTTACATTTTCATAGTCATACCTGCTGTTTCCTTCTTTTGTTTCTCTGGTGACACAGACCCCAGCAAAGGGGGATGCAAAACAGGGCTTGAAAACAAATCTGTCAGTGGTGAAAGACAGAAGCACAGTGATTTTGGGGACCATCAGCTCATTTCATGCAAGCCACTGAATAACCACTATAACACAGCTTTCAATCACTGTCAGCAGTGGGCCAAAAATGAACTGCTAATTCAACTCCCTTCTAACCTAGGGCAGGGGAAGGTCATGCACACATGTAGGTAGTTTGGAGCCAGAATGATATCCTTCCAGTTCCTGCTTGACCACAACCCAAAGCTCATGTTACCCATTTAATCAGCTTACTACCATCTTGTATTCAGAACCATGCTCAGTCTCAGTGTACCATTCCATTCAAATTTAAACCTGTTCTTTTCAGGCACAAAATCCCCAGAGCAAACCTCAAGTCCTCATCTGATAGCCTACTCAAACCACCTCAAAACTTCAGTGACAATCTAAGCAAGAGATGAAACAGAAGCAGAGTCAGTCCTCTGGAGGTAAAAGCTCCCCATCACCTTATTAGCCAAGCCTCTATCAAATTTGGCTCACTTTGATCCTTTTTTGCCAATCTCTCATGCTTGGCAAAAGGAGGCAGAAGAAAGAGGAAGAGCTTTCACCTGCTTGTTCTTCATTTGTTGCAATAATTCATATTTCTGAAATATGTCTTGCTAAGAAAAAAGGGCCATTTTCAGTGGTCACCAAACGATGTTTTCACTCCACGTGATTTTTCAGGAAGAACTGCTTTTTTCAAGTATAAATAAGGAGAACCTATTCAAAGCATTTTTGTTTATTAATAGATTCTTTGTCAAAAAAAAAAAAATAAAATACCTCCATAACACGTTGACTGCATTACTACTTCATATTTGCGAGCATAAATAAACCTGAAGTCTTACTGCAAGAGAGGCAGCTATTTTAAAGATGCCAAAATGTCAGCTCTTGGATGGTGGGTTTCATTTAACAGGGCTCCACATGGATTTATGAACTGTTCCGTAACGTCTTCTGCCTGCACCAAATGGCAGACTTTAGGCAGAAACCCAATGTATGTTTAGCTAATGTATAGCAAACAGAGCATTTACATGGTCAGTGGGCCCTATTAGGTATTAAGAATGGTTTCTTTCTAAATCTACTGTTAATTCCCTTCCACAACAACCTAAATAAAGTGTTCGCTTCTCAGAGAAAGCTAAGAAAATGTGTGCATCTATGCGTGCATGTGTGTGGGTCTTTTATTTTAAAATGTCTTTAACAAAACTTTTGACAGTTATCTTATTTTCCTTTGCTGCAAGGTGACAATGTAGTTTAAGATATTGTTTCCTGACTTTAAAGGTGCCTTGTGGTTTTTAAGGATATTTCAGCAGCTAAAGAAATTCTACTGCAGACACAATGTACGAGTTCATTTCTTAAGCAATAAATGGCAAGCAGGGTGGTGCTGAATAAGCATGCTTATATGGAGTTTCTCTTTGAAAAGCCCACTAGTTAGGCCCTATAACACTTCAGTTGATATTTCTACAGTGCAAACACGATAGTGGAAATTAAGTTGCCCCAGCAAATTCAGTTTAGGAGAAATTTGTTATGAATAAAATGCTGCTGCTGGCCTTAGAACATTGAATTTATCCACCAAATAATATCTTAGAAATACCACTTCAGAAGAAATCAGCTCTAAATAATTGATAAATTTGGTTTGTTTAGAAACCTTTTGACCCCTGTAATAGAAAGTAAAAACACATTTCAGTTATTAAAGTCACATATATTCCCTCTGGTAGGGAAAGCTTTTAATTTTAAGCTGGTCTCTGTTGGGGCCATTTGATAAAGCTTGGAAAAACCTTTTCAACTGCTGCTGGTGGATTTGGGTCAGCTTCCCTTGGGAAAATGGCAAAAGATAAATTTGTAGCTTTTCATAACACATAAGGAAACTTCAGAGATTTTAAACATCAAGAACTATTGGAACTGAAAGACAGAGTTTCTCTTTTGTTTCTCCCCCTCCTCCTCCTGCTCCCTCTTTTCTTTCCAGAAAGAACTTCAAATTCTCTTGTTGTTTTTATTTTATTTTTTTTTTTTTTTTTAACCATGGAGGTTAAAATGCTTTGGCCTCTCTAACTACACTACCAGTGGCCCTTATTAATGTAAGATTTATTTTGAGATAGAAACATCATTATGCAGTGTTTGTTTTCAAATGAAGCCATTTCATTCTACTGTTTTCAAAGCCCAGAGCAAAATAAAAAGCCTTCTATCACTTATTTTTAATGCATTTCTTAAACTCTGCTCCAGTAGCTGTTACCAGATCTTTATGCCCACAAATGTAAGTTGCTCTCATTTCCCCAGGATAGTAATCATAGCTTATGAATGAGGTCACTGATTCTACTGGGACTGCCAAAACGTACCTAACCTCACCACACTGCCATTTCACAAGAGAAAAATGAACAGGGGTGAGAGTGAAGGAACATATTTAATTCTTATGAAAACAAAAAGACAGAATAACACCCCATAATCGAATATTTAAGTGGCCATTTGTGCATAAAGCAAATATGCACAGCCAATAAGGCAGATCAGGCTGCTCACTGCACCTCAGATCTGCAGACATCGTTGCTCCTATTTGAAGAGGTTGCTGCTGCTCCATATCCCCTCAGGAGTTACCTCCAAGAAGTAACACCCACAGCCTTTGTGGTTCACATCTATTTCTATACATTCAACTGAGATTACCAGATTCACCTCATACAAACTACTGAATATCTATCATTCAACAAAAACAACCACCTTGATCCAATACCCTGAGCTGAATGAGAGCAAACAGCCTAGATGATAAAATCTACGTATTTTCTTACAGCCTCTACAATGACTTAGCCTCTCTCCTCTGTTGTCAGTAAGATCAAAATATGGTTCCCTGGGATATACACTAGCATAGGGAGATATTGGGGTGGTAGATGGCTCCTGAATTTCATGGTGAATGTCACATTTGCCCTTTTGAAGTTGCAGACTGGATGAGTTTTTTGAAAACTGGACAACTCGACAATCTCCCTTCACACAACCTGTGAAGACTGCAGAGCTACAAACTGGCAGAAGCATTTCTTCCTCGCCAGCTAGCCCTCCTTGAGCAGCCAGTTATTTCTTTTTGCTTGGTTGCTATTCCCAGTGTAAGACACTTTGTTTCATGTACTCAGTGGTAAATTATTAAAAGGGTGTCTACTAGGTATCCGTTCATGTAGCCACAAATTACGTGTTTGTGTACCTCTGCCTATTCTTGGCAGGTGCAGTTCCTCTGTGAGTACTTTAGTGATTCAAACACCTGCATTATTTCATGATGTCAGAGTTGTTCTTCAGACAGCCGCACCTACGCCCCATTAGCATCCACAGGGGGAGGCCAACCCTTGGTAATTTACGTTGTGAGGGGATTGCCTTCTTGGACAAGAAAGATGACATTCAGGAAGCTAGGCTGTGATTTTACAGCCACCCTGTTTCAGCTTCCCAAATAAACACACTTAGCACACATCTTCATGGTCATTTGGTCTACTTGGATGGGTGAACTGGGCCTCTTTGTATTTACTATGCACTCAGTGTTCACATAGGAAATGAATGAGTAGTTGCCAATATTCAAAACAGTGTCAGCCTACAGTATTTCAGAGTTTTCCTTGTACAGGAATGTCTTAGAAAAGACATTCTTTGCATCAGCCTTTTTGTTTTTGGGGTTTTTTGTTTTTTTTTTTTTTTTTTAGTTTTTATTTTGCTGTTTATTCCTGATGATACCATTACCTGATGTCTACTGTTCTGTTTGCAGCAAATCAATGTAGGCTCTTCATCATTTATCTCGGATACAGTCTCACAACTTAACTTATGCTCTGGCACAAAGGCAGGTTTTCATTGTTGAAGCGTACTATTCAAAACCATCTAATAGTACACTTTGTCCCTCAGTTTTCATCTAGTTGTACATAATCTTCTAGAAATATCAGTGACCACCTAATTCTGTCCTTTCTTTGACTATGACCTCATCCTCCAGGCAGTTCATACAATATCTCCACTTCAGCTCTTTTTCATTCCTTGAGTTCATTTTCTTTTCTTCATCTCCCATTTTAATTCTTCCCCCATTCTTATTCTTCTCTCTCTCCCTCCCACCTTATCATAACCTCCAGCACATAGACAGCTGCTGGGTGATCCCTTTCTACTACATTTCTTGTACTTCAGTAGGCTGATTCTTTCCACCTACTGAATCACAAAAAAAAAAAAAAAAAAACAAAAAAACCTGCTCTCTAATTCCTCATCCCTAAAGATTGTTAGCAGTACCTTCCCACATATATGCACCAGCACATATTCACCTCCTAGAAGCCTCTTCATGTTTTCATCATCTGACACCTGAAATATAGTGTTTCTGTCCAAAACAATCACGTTTACACTGGTTATAGAGGAATGAGCCAGCATATGCAAACAGCAGTCATTACAATAACCCCAGATTAGCTAGAAGAAAAATCATCGAGTAAGCAAGAATATTGAAATATATTTGCGATTATGTAGGACTTAAAATATGAATACAAACTTCTGAAAACTGATTGCCAATAACAAAAGCTCCGATGTCACAAAGGGGTGGAAATACACTTTGTTATCAACAAGTAGGTCTTGCTGAATACACATGGAACAAAAGCCAATCAAGTTCAAATAGGTGCTGACCATTTTCCACACAATTTCTATTAACTGCAAATTAAACACACGAGATAGGTTTATCTTTTCACTGTTAAAAGGTGGTAAGTCTAGCTGAATAGCCACCAGGATAGGCAAAACTGTAACACCATAATAATAAAATAAACACTCTGACACTGTATGAAGACCAGTTAATGTAGTATAAAGAAATCAGAAATGGTAACATTATCCCTCACACTTCTCTACATAATTAGAAAACAGGCTCTGAGATGTCTTATGAAAAAAAAAAAAAATACCCACCACAAAATCAGCAGTAAATACTGTAAAGCAAATCCAAACAAAGCACTGAAATCTCATGAGATCCATGATCATATCAGCCTAATGCTGGAACAGATATATTTGAATCAAATAGGAAGGATTACCTCTTGTGATGATTATTTCTTGAGTATTTTTTAAATTGAGCTGTTGAACAACCCATGGATGCAACAAATCACAGTTTGCTCATCACATGATTCCAGATGAGTTAATAGCAGATAATTGCACACATTTCACAAACATGTCATTTCAACAGTTCTCTTTGATATTTCAATTTCAGTACACCTTGTAAACTCTGGCTGTGTACAGTCAAGAGTGCTGGGAAAAGACCTTTTCCAAAGAGAAAAGAACTTAAAATAACAAGACAAAAACCAATCCAAAACCCAACAATCCAATCAAAAGTCTACATTTTATAAGTTAGAACATTTTGATCAGAAATAATAAATGTTAGTGTCAAAAATCTAGCAAGCTCTCTGAATTGAAAATATTTAAACCTAAGTTAGCTTCCAAAAATACATGTAAACTGGAAGTGAGGAAATATGGGGACAAAAGTCCCATAACTTGTCACATTAGCAGCAGAACATTACTGCCAGGAGTTACATCGCTAATACCAAGACCATACCCTTACCTCACTTGTTCCTATTACTTGTGAAACATAAACCATCAAAGAACACCCAAGTGGATGCTACTGCTCTGGTTTTGAGGTCACACAAATGCAGCCTTCTGCACATCATTAACTTTGGCTCCTGTATGGAAAGAAGACAACAATCTTGGGCATAATGCATTTTGTCCTAATGTAAATATCTAAACAAAGTTTACCTTCAGCCAGATATATCTCACACACTTTCATCAGCCATACCGTACAAAAGAAGTGACATGCAAACATGGATGCCAATGCTGCATCAGAACGTAAATTCACTTTGCCAACTCTCTTTGACATAGGAAAAGGAATTGTTTGGTGAACAAAAGAAAGCAGATGATTTGAACAATAGTTACTGAGTCATCCTAAATTCCACCTGAGGCATTTCTATTCGTGTGTGTATTATGAATAAGTGTCACAAGTTGGTAATGTCTTCATTTCGGCTGCTTTCATTACCTGCATTTCATTTCCAAGAGTGGTGATACAGATCTCATGATATCCACTGCAATTAGTAAAATTGATTTCTGCCCTGTTTATATCTGCAGAGAGGTTGAGCATCCTCAGAGCACTGTAGCTTCTGAGACTGCCCTAGTGCCAGTGTCTCCAGGTTTATTACTTTTTAATTGGCAATAAGAGATGGGGTAATCATCAGAGCCCCTGTTTATCCCTTTAGCATGGTGCTGACATGGACTGCCTAGAGTCATCATGCCTGAGGCTTTGAAGCACATTCTTTCCCTGTTAGCCCTTCTCCTGCTGGAAGCAAATAGAAAATAGGAGGAAGCATGTTCCTCTGAGGCTTGGTGCAGTGCTCAGTGCATCCCTGTGCTGCAGAAGACCATCTCAGCTGAAAATCTTTTACAAATATATTTATATATTTAGTTATGAGAAACTTCATTCACATTTTTTAACTACGAGTAATCTTCATAGAAAGCTAGTAAAAAAAAAAGCTGAGGAAGCTAATCTGTTTGTTCAAATATAGATACTGGGAATTTATAACACATAGGTAAAGATTTCTACATTTCGTTAAAAACATTTTAGGGTATATGCATAAGCCTTTGAACTGCTGCTATTCTGAAGTGAGCTAAAGAGAAGCTAGTAGGATTCTAGTGGAATCATGTCAACAGTACTCATGAATTGCCAAGTTCCTGAGAGAGTGCTTCATTTCAGAAGTCCTGGTGAGGGTTCAAAAAATCCCAGAATTCCTATGTCATGAGAAATTATGAAAGCAAAATATGATTTATCTTTGAATTGTTATAAAACTGAAGACTGAAATGCCTCTAAGCTTTAAATTTATTTTTCACCCAACTCTAGTTGTGAAAAGTTGATATGTGTGTGTGGTCCTCTTCAGAACTTGATGATTATGAGTCCTGGATAAAATCCATACATAAGCACAGTGAGCAGGATAGGTCTATGCTTAAATGGTGAAGAAGCAAGTTCTAGTTTTTCTTATTCCAAGGCAAAAGAACATTCTTCCATAAAGTCCTGAGCAGAATCTCTCTGCATAAGAAATAAAATATTAGGAATATGCAACACCTTCAGTAACTGAAGTCACAAAACACAGTAATGATATGGATTCTGTAGCTATCATGGCTTTTAGATAGTTCTCTGGAATTCTTAAATCTTGTAAGTTTTAAACAAAGAATTACATAAATGAACTAAGGTTGATTTTAGTGAATAACACTTGTTATGTCTGAACATAAGAACATATAGCATTCCAGGCTACAAATAATACTGGGTGAAAATAATTACTTGGACTGTAAAATCAAGCATTTAAGACTAAAATATAAACATTCTAGTTGTATGTGCTCATCTATTCTTACCCACTGAGTACCTCCACCCTGAATACTGATTTAGACAGTCAATTGGAAAAAGCAGTACACTCATATCTAACATACAGTTGCAGCAAAGTGCATTCATGTAAAAGGGGATAAATTAGGGTTCAGAGATTTTTCTTAACTCTCAAGTGTTATCTATTGCAGCCTCAGGAAAGTTAAAGTTAACTCTGCTGAAAATTATTTGAACACTTCTCATTTCTTGACATTTTCTTATTTTTCCATAAAGAGTTAGTCTTGAACCTTGTGCCTTGCAGTGCAAGATGCTGTTGCTAGAGTTATCAAGACATGCTGTTGTACAAATGCACATTAGCTGAGGAAAGGTGTTTTCGTGTCTGTGAGTGAGGAAAAGATCTCGAGTCTACAATGCGCCAAGAGGCAGCCTCATCTGGTGTATCTTTCTCTTACATCTTGAGCTAAGGAATTTAGAGGGTAGTTTGGGATGGAAACTACTCACTTGGGAACTTTTTATAATGCAAGACCACAGACTTGTTCTCTTTGTCTCTTACTTCTCCATTTTCTTGGCTTCAGCTGATCCAGTGTGTCTCTTGGTGCTGGCAGTGCCAGTATGAACCTGTCCTGCAGATTAGACCCTACCAGTGTTTTCCTAAGAGATAAAAATAAAAGGAGCGTAATAGCAACTTTTGTCACTTTGCACCGTGAATGGAATTTCGTGGGACAAAGGGAAGACACTTCTGTGGCCCAAGGGGATTTCCTCTGCTGAATATCAAACACTTTGTACAAACAACAGAAATGTGAGAGATTCTCAAAATAAAAGGTCACCAGGATTTTCTATAATAGAAAGGCTTTAACGACCTGAATACAGGGTGTTGTTATCAGCTGCCCCTACAGTGAATCAGGGAAAATCTTGGTAAGGAGCTTCCTCAGTGTGTTTTCCTGCAGTTCTGAGCAGCCACTAATTTGGTGGATAGTCACTGGAATTGTCTAACTTTGCAACAGGGAGCACAGTATGCACTTAGTAGGAGCTCCAAAAGCAGAGAAGGGAAGTAAGAAATTAATCAAGACAGAAAGAAGATGATCATAGTACTTGAGATGGCTCAGTGGCAGTATGCCCAGGCTCACTCTGCACAAATAGCATCCATGTGTTGGACACAGGCAATGGCATTTGTTTGAGTGTTGGGAAGAGCCCAAATTTGTTATAAGAAGGGCAGGAGAGGAGCGTGTTAATGGCCACTGACTGCCTGAGCCAGTGAATGGCCTGGCAGCTGCAGGAAGAAAGCAACTCTTCCTCTGCCTACCCCTCACTTGAAAACATAACATAAACATTTATGTGAGACCAAATTTGTTTTGGAACCTGATCAAGGTTGAATAAGACAGTAGCTCTGGAACAAGGCAACAGGCACTGTGGCTATACTTGCACAAAATTACTTATCCCCAGAACAAGCATCTTCTCTTTTCCAGGGGTGTGGAAAGAAGCAAGTCCTACAGCTGGACCAGGATATTACTACCACTCCAGATGTTTGTGTGCTTGATAGGTTACTAGCACACATGCATATAGAGTAATATCAAGTAATTTCAGCATGTGGAGAACATACTAAGAGCAGGTTCCCTGCTGCCCTTCTTTCTCCCCTAGCCCCAGCTCCTTCTAGCTGTCATCATCCCCATCTGGCCATCTCCATCTTTTTCCACCACCCACCCCTACCTCAGGGACTCACAAACTCCATTTCTTCACTCTGGTAATATTTCCTTTATTTCTTTTCTGTTCTGAGTACAGGAAGGCACAGGAAGAGAGACAGCACCTGCACCCCATCCATTTTCAGAACAAAGAATTTGACTTTCAGACCTGAAGAATTGGGAGATTGTGTGCGTGACTCATTTGTCTGTGATCAGGACATATGTCATGAACATAATGAGAGACCTGATAGCTAGTTCTATCATATGGGAAGCCAATGATAATTAATAGGGACTTCAAATATTCAAGAGTATCAAAGTAACGATGCATTTATATTTTTTCTTCTGTAGATAAAAAGAACTAATATTGTTGAGATGCCTAGGATTTCAAAATCTGACTTCATATTAAACATGAAACATGTCATAAAATGCATACTATGGATCCAGGAGAGCACATCTTTCAGCATTTGAGAAGTATTTAGAATACTCCAGCAGATGAAGGTAAGAAAACATTCATTTCAGCCAGTCTTTCACTTTGATATGTGCCGATGAGTACAGAAATGTGAAAATGAAACAACTTAAGAATGTGTAGCTCAAATTACATATGAAAATCGTCCATTCGAAGTGTGGATTTAATCATTTTTGTCTTAGTCAGCTCATTCTTTAAGACACCCGCTTTCCATTTCAGGTTACAATACTTACACTGTAGTGTAGATGACTATAATTAACAGGTTAAACACATGAAAACAGTTTTTTCCCCTTGATGTGCCTTTGGTTCCTTTATTTTGCTAGCAGTTATGCAGCAGAGTCACTTCCTACAAAAGCGAAACAACTGCTGCGAGGTTTCTTAGTGCTGCTAATGCTCTTTTCTTTCCCTCCAGTAATAACAGTGAGAAATTGTTGTCTGTAAATAAAAGAATATAATGGAGAGTATATGTCAAGAAAAGTAGGTTAAAATTTGTATGTATAACATGCAAATGTACAGATTGCTTATATTTACAGAATAGCCAATGTTTGTTTTTATTAAGCAGACACGATACCCGTTCTTATCTCATTGTAAAGAGAAGCTCTCTTCTGAGCCAAAGAAGCCCCTCTAGTTAGAATGGAATTTAATTCTACAGAATAAGAAAACAAAAAATCCTATAAATGGCTTCTGTGTTGTGATACTTACAGCAAAGATCAACATTGTTCTTACTTTGTTTTCTCCGACAACACATGCCATGTGGTATATCTGTATATTTATTTATTTTTTAATCATATCCCTGCTCGTTATAACATAACTTAATGCACTGGCTGCAATTAACAGACTGTCAAAGGATCAACTAACAAGTGCTGATAAGCTTCATTTAACTAATTTCAGGAGTGGAAGTTTGATTTTCTTCTTTCCTTTTTTTTTTTTCCAGGAAGGTAGCTAGTTTCCTTATTTCCTGTCAAGTGAGCCAACTCCTGTGACCTGTAGTGAAAAGGGCCCTTTGTAATTAAGGCAGTGAGCCTTCAAGTGAACAGTTCTCACAGTGGGGGGGGGGGGGGGGAACCCAACAAAAAAAAAAAAAAAATAAAAAAAAA
>JASSUY010038760.1:0-50943 GCA_032466535.1 Forpus xanthops
GTATGGAATACCTCTTTGGTCAGTTTGGGTCAGGTGCCCTGTCTCTGCTTCCTCCCAGCTTCCCCTTCTCCCTAGCAAAGCATGAGACTCAGAAAGTCCTTGGTCAGAGTAAACATTACTGAGCAGCAACTGAAACATCGGTGTTATCAGCGCTGTTCCCAGGCTGGAAGTCAAAACCACAGCACTGCACCAGCTATTAAGAAGGAGAAAAATGACTGCTACTACTGAACTCAGGACAAACAGGTTGCTCAGCTTTCATTATAGTAGCACTTACTAATCTGTATTCCTACACTCATGTCACAAAATGCCTTTTCCAAGCTCTAGGAAGCAATTCAGCATTTCCACTAGGCCAGAAGACAGCACTGCTTCAGATGGCAGCAACAATCCGCAACCACAGAGGACAGATAAAGAATATCCTTCTATCTTTGGAGAGTGGAAGTCTAACAAATGAAAACAACCTTCCATTAATCTTGTGACATGAGCATCCCTGGCTCAATGCAATTAAATGGGTTTGCTTCATACCTTTTCTTTTAATTGACCAAGAGAAATGGTGATGCTACCTCCATGATCCCATTGCACCTCAAATGATAACTCAGCACTTCCCTGGCAGAAAGAGAAGAGCATTAAGCATCTGGCTCACCTACCCTGCAGCCCTGTCAGTGACCCTCACAACTCTCCTCTCCAGCACCAGTATTGATCCCCACCAATAAGAGGACATGGCTTCAAGCAGTGTTGCTGTGCCCACCACTGCAACAGCACAACTGGCTACAGCTCTGAGAACAGCAGGAAGGGGCAAATTAGGGCTCATCAGTTGAAGGGCATCATGTGGATCCTCACTCTTCAGGACCTGTGCTCACTTTGCCAGCCATACCTCCATCCCTGTGACATAGAAGCACCAAATATGAAGCTGTGGGTTGGGGGTTAGCAGAGTGAAAATCCCCTGCCATAACAGCACCTTCCTCTCCAGTGCTAAAGAATGACAGTGCTCACTGGAGCTGACAAAGCCGTGCAGCACCGATCCAGTGGTTTGCATCCCCCAGGAAGTGAAAAACAGAAGGTGGCAGGGTGGGTTTCCCCCTGCTTTCTGGATACCTGCGTTTCTGACAGATTTCTCTGCAAGGGGCTACCCGAAAGCTCCATGGAGCTGGAGTGTCAAACGTTAACACTCAGCACTTAATTTCTGGTGCAAATCCTGTCAAATCCAATTGCATCTCTTTGCCCCTTTGAGGCATCCCAGGCCCTCTCCACTTCTGCATGGGGCTGAGGCTTCAAGGAATGACCAACTGTTAAAGCAAGCCTGTTAAAGCAGCAGGATGCACAGCATATGCTCCAGCACCAGGCATGTCCTCTCCCTTCTCTTCCCCTCTGCCAGCTCCATGTACTTAACACAGAGTGGTCAGCAGGGAGTACACCGCAGGAGGCATAATTAATGAACATATCTGAGAGCCCCAGGCATCATCACGTTAGAAGAAATGAGTGATAACATTAGCATCTGAGCATGAGGTTTGAGGGCTAAGAGAGGAGGGAGATGGGGCTGGAGGCATTAGTTGGGAAGCATCCCAAAAGCACAGGACTCCCTGCAGGAATCTGCTGTACTCATCTGTACCAGACACAAAGGTACCAGAGGAAAAGGTGCCTTCTAGCAGTAGGGGATGAGGCGGGATTAAGTGGGAACCCATAACATATCAGATCCTTCTTTCTGCCACCTGTGAAAGGAGAAAATTATCTTCATGGAGGAAGGAAGGTAGGAAATAAAATAGATGTATCAAAGGGACAGAAAAGAAAGAGAAGACAGATCGAAAAATGGCAAGAGATAAATGTAGTATAGTTTTAATTTGCATGAGAAAAATAGTTCTCTTTTCCCTACCCATCATCTTTATTAGCAGCAGAATTTGCAGTGAGGTCTCAGACTAGCTATCTAGCTATGACAACAGCAAAGCTCGGAAACAAACTGCTCCTGGGAGGCTGTGAAAATTCCACATCAGGCAGCTTTCAGAGGTAGGATATAGAGCTGAATGCAGCTTAACCAGGTACTTTGCATTAACAGGACACAGACCACAGTGGCTCCTATACTTTTGGCTCACTATCCACTACCTGATTTTTTGACAGCAGCTGCATGAAATCGTTGAGTTCCTAAAAGCTGCTATTTAATACAGTTTGCCTACATAGTGCTCAGCTCAGTCCCTAAGACCACAGACCAGCTATCACTGGCCAAGGAAGATACCCCAAGATCTTCTCCAGCTTCTGCAGCCCTCTACTTTTGAACATGAAGGAGGCCACAGGGAAAAAAGGATGTGCAGGAAGCTCACTTTGCCCAGGGACCTGCAGCTTGCTTAGCAACAGTACACCTCTGGGAAGTAGACACTAAGAGGGGTAATCTTCCAACCTCTTTCTCAGTCCCACTGCTCCCCATCCACACCAGCACACAACACTGAGCCTGGACATGGAGCATATCAGGCCCTGAACTGTGTCATTTCATGCCTATGACCCAGGAAGACAATGGCACAGTACAAAGTTGGTGGTAAGCAAGTCTTCCTTCATTCCCCTCTTCATGGCGCTCCAGGGTGAAGGTACATGGGAGAAGATGCCTCCTTGAACATCTTTCTCTGAATATCTGCTGAGATCAGAATTCTGACCAGCAGCCCAGTTATGTGGCTAGATGGGCCTGAGGCAAGACCCAGCAAAGCCAATGTTATTAAGAGAATGGAAAAAGCAGTGGCTGATCTCAGGCAGAGAACAATCCTGGCTAAGAAAACTCCTGCTGGGAGCACTGGAGCATGACAAAAGGTCTTAAATCTCCCTGCCCAGCACCATTCACATTTAAAATCCTCACTTCTCAAGCCAGAAGACCCGAAAGGAGATTCCTCCACGTGGAGTGAGGAAAAGAAAGGAGGAAATCTGTTTTTTTCCAGGAGAGGAAGGGCAGCTCTCATTGGTCCGGTTTGACTTACCAGGCAGACACCAGCACAAAGCCCATCCACCCATTCTTGGTTCAAACTGCCTCAGTGCTCAAGAGAAGGATACCAGCATAGCTTGATACGAAGGCACATTTCCACCTGAGTCACTGTGTTTTCTTGCAAGTTCCTTTCCCTACTTTCCACACAAGTATCAGCACTTGTGTCTATTTGTGTCCTCAGAAAAGTGAGTACCTGTGACAAGGAAACTATGAGAAAGGAACACAAGAAATAAATGGATGAAGATGAAAGCAAGGAAAAAAAAAAAAAACAAACAAGTAAGAGTTTTTCAGCACCAAAATTGGACAAAAAGCAACAAAAAAAGGGCTATCTTTCCTTTCCTCCCGACTCCTTTCCAGTCCTCTTTTCCCTCCCTTTCCTTCAGTGATGATTGGAAGCAGTGTTAGAAAATAATTAAAAACCTCTTGTCCCCACTTCCTGCTCCTCCCCTGACCATTTTCAATGAAAACTATGAAATTCAGAGAAGAATATAATGGAATGTAATAAAGGAAAAACCTGGACCAGCTCTGCACGACATTCTGAACATACAGGCTAGCCTCAAGCCCACAAGTATTTGTCCTCACTAAAATTCAGACGCAGCATGAGTACATGTATCTATAGTAGGTTTAATCCAGCTAGCATGCTAAAACCAGCAGGGATACCACACTGGAAAGGACATTGTGTGCTTTCCTGATAGCAACTCACAGCAAGGACTGTGCTGCCATATACTCACTCAGACTCTTACTCATGCTGAACAGAACGGATGCAGCAATGCCATCACATCCTCCATTGCCCAGGCAGATAAAAATCCCTAAATGCACTGATGCAGAGTTATAACCTCATCCAGCAAGTGTCAAAGTCCCAGCTCCTGACCAGAAGCAATAGAGCAGTTCATGTACCCGGGGCTGCTGTCAAAGGCAACATGTCTCTGTGAGGTTTATTGGTTCTCTACTTTCCACTTGCTGGGAGGAATCCAAAACTCAGGAATTTGGGAACTTGTTAACTCAGCATTTCTGCCTTGCTGGTACACTGTCTGGACATGGTCTACTGGAGAGCCTTATGACCACTTGTTTGCAGGGCCAATGCCCAAGCCCAGGTCACATGAAGCTGTTGCCCCATTGTCTCGTATGGGTCATGAGATCTACACTACATATTTGCCAGGGAAAAGAGGCCTGATAAGCACCCACAGAAGCACATCCAACAGGTACCAGTGTCAGCCCCGCCAGCCACACTTAGGCATTGAGCAGCTGGATCACAGTGCACCACAATGGCTAGCAGAACGAATGCAGGATGTATGCCAAGCAGAGGTGGGTGCACCAACATTAAAAGGGTCCACATGTCCTCAAATAACTGAATACACTTGCTCATATAAATGCATAAACAGGGGCAGGGCAACTGTTTGTTCTGCATCTTCCCCTAAAGCAAACTGAGGAGGAGCAGAGGTGAGTTTTCTCATTTTTTTCAGTGAAGGGGCTCAGCAGGAGGAAGCAGATGAGGGAAACTGGCACAAGGACGCATCTTCCGATGGGAGGGATGATGGCCAAAGCACTCTGTTGTTCCCATCTGGGACAAGTACTGCTGCACAATTAGCTTTGTAACCACACACACACACACACCCCCCATGCCTCCTGCTCCCCCATAAACACAATCCTCTTGTAAAAACATTTACCCACCTCCATTTCTTTTCTTAGGCAGCATTTAGTGCATCCATGAAAGCACAAAAAGAAGCTGAGTTCTGATATACCACTGCATCCTTCCCTTTATCCCCATCCTTTCCCTCCGCACAATACAAAGAGTAATGACCTGAACCAACCCTCAGCTTAAGACAATGGATGTCTGTGTACTGACTTCAATGGAATTTGGATTAACATGGGATTGCAAAATCTCCAAAATTAATGCAACTCTAATGCTGTTAAAACAATGGCCCAAAGGGCAGGAGGGGCCTGAAGTTAAAGGTTCCCCTTGAAATTAAGTAAGCCACACCACACATCCTGCATTGCCTAGGATTATATCTTCATACAGAGAATGAAACCCAGTGCTGCATATCTGACAACAAAACCCAACAACATAAACCACCGTGCACACAAAGTGAACATGAAAAGTAGATAGCAATAGCTGTCTACCTCCTCTTTATCCTCCTGTTGGTACTGATATCCTGTTTGCTGCAATACTTTTTGTTCTTGTGCTTTCCTTGAGAAATTAATAGAACGAAAATGCTAGAAGGCAGTGCATGTAGAGCAAACACTGCCCTGACAACAGAGCTCAAAGGGCACCCAACTCTGTGTCAACCTCAGCTCCATATAGACACCTTTGAGCCTACTTTCCAGTTCACCAGAGGTGAGGCAGGAAAGCAAGATGATGTTGAGGAACAGTGACACCTTCTTTCAGAGCTTCTCAGGTAATGTCTTTGTGTGTGTTATTATCACATCTGCACAGAAGAGAAACTGAGGTGCTGGGCTCCAGTTTTAATCAGAGCACCCACTAAACTGTGACTGCTGACAGTGACAGATGACCTTTAGGCAGGAGATGTTAACCAGAAGCCAAGTACCTGCAGTTCCTGCCAAAGGAATCGAGGGTTTGTGGTTTGGAGTATTTCCTTTTTCCAGACTCTTGGGTAATGCCATGTCTCAGAGTGGCCCTACAGCTTCTCCTGCAGGCTCCAGTGAAAGTGGGGGGAGATGAATGAAGTTGGGGGAAGCACTCACCCACTATTTCCACTATTTGCTTATCTTTGGGGATCTGTTTGTTTTCCCCAAAAGTTCCCAGGGAAATCCTGGCTATGTTTATTTTGGCTGGGGTACTGTGCTATTTTTTTAGGGAAACAAGTAAGCAACTGAAGAGCCATTTTTAATTTTCATTTAGATCTAGGATTTATATTTTATTTGTTAATTTTGCTTTAATCTCCTTGTTCTTTATTACTCCCTGACTTTCACAGCCAGGGAGAGGAGGGACACAAGGAGGAGGGTGAGGCATAGGACCCTATGGGATCAGTGGTGAGGATGGTACTGAAAGAGGGAAGAGAGTGAGGGGGAAAGAGTATTGTTGACAGCATCTGATCCTCCGATTAATGTATTTCTAAGCAGATTAACCAAATCCCCACTGCTCTGTGCCAGGGTTCTTCTCTAAGCTTCTCTCTCCCTCATGTAAACAAAAAGGCATTTCCTCTGAGCACAGAGCCAACACACCAACCATTGCTCTGGCAGATTCCCTGCCCTCATAGCACAACACCATGGGGTACAGGAGAAGGGGGAGCCATAGATTTATAGAAGTAACCTCTATTTTGAAGCATATTTTGTGCTCTTTCATCTCCCCAGGACTCTGTGTGACTCCTGATTTGCCCATCTTCAGGAAGCATGGCCAAAGTGATGTGGGAAGATGAAGAAGCACTGGTTAGTACTATTCTGGTTCCAGAGGCACATGAGAACTCATGGTCTTCTTCCAGTCTTTGCTTATCTACAGCTTCTCTCCATGGCTCCTCAGACAGGGAAGAAAATGAGTAAGAGCATCCCCAAAAGAGGTGATGGAAGCACTAAACACAATCCACTTCTTCCCGTCCTGCTGCACCAAAGCCTTCATTCTGACTCTTTAAAAGAGAACAGCATTACTATTCCTACCCAGCTTCTTGGTGATTTCATAGTCAGTATTTTGGCTTACTCCTGCAAAAACTGTGTCACTGTCCCCATTTTATAGATGGGGAAACTGAACATGAAAGCGGCTTGTGTGAGGTTACAGGGCAGCTCAGAGGCACAGCTCCATCCACATGACAAGGGTTACAGGCATTGTTCCAGGTCACAAGATCAGGCTTGGCTGAATAAGTCTTTCTTAATAAGCCTTCAAATTTAGCTTCAAAGTTTATTTGTTCCCAGACCTCATGGAGCAACTTCTCCATCAGTCTTCAGCTTTGTTCCCCAAAAGCAGGTTTGCCATCTCTCCTAGCAGCAGCCACAGTATTCATGGAACATTTCTGACTACTTGACATGCAGATGAAACTCAAAGACCATCTCTGCCTTCAAGCATGGCAGTGTTGCTAACCCATCTTGAAATGGAGTTTGGAAGGATGGAAAGACCTCCTACCTCCTATCCGCTCTTGGAGCCACTCAGTTTTTCAGCCCATGTTTTACCCTTGCTCTTTGCCTTCACAGAATCGTAGAAGGGTTTGGATTGGAAAGGACCTTAGGATCATCCAGTTCCAACCCTTTGACACCTCAGACTGGTTCATGTCGCCCAAGACTCTGCCCATCCTGGCCTTGAACAATATTTAAGTGAATGAACAAAGAATGAAGCATTCTCTGGGCAACCTGTTTCAGTGCTTCACTACCCTTACAGTAAAGAACTTCTTCCTTGTATCCTGTTTCAGTTTGAACCCATCACCCCTTGTCCTATTGCTACAGTCCCTGATGAAGAGCTCCTGTCCAGCATCCTTGCAGCCCCCTTCAGATACTGGAAGGCTGCTCTGAGGTCACACATACAACTTGAAATATTTCAGATCTTATGGCACTGTATAGCATGGAGTTTTCCTACTGATGCCTTTTCATCAAGAAAATCGCAAGAAAAGCCCTGTGCTGCAAACAGAAGTGGAGATTGTGACTAAATAAAAATATAGAGGTGGTTAAGGATGTAGGGAAAAGATGAGGGCAAGTGGGGAAAAAAGCAAATAACTTTATGTTGCCTAAGGCACAGAAAGGAATAAGAAGGGGGGATTTGCAAGCTCATCAGAAGGAGAAGCAGCACGAGAAAGCAGGTAGCTTCATTAATAAATGAGGATGAGGATAAAATTAATGGTTGAGAAATGGCTGAGCAGCTTTTTCAAATCTGTCCTTAACCAAAAGGATAAAAAGAGGAAGCTTGGACTGGATAGAAGGGGGAAAAAAGCAAGTTTAAATAAAAGGCAGAAGCAAAAAGACCTTGAAAAATTATATGTTCCCAAACCAAATAAAGTAAATGACATCCTAGAACTTAATTCAGGGAAGACAGAGACATTTATTCAAAGTATTTTTCACTTCAACTGAATTTATACAGGGCTGAACATTAAGCAATTCATACATATAAGAACCTGCATAAATATATGCAGGATCAGGAGCCTAATTTGTTATGGCAAGGCATTGACAAAAGTATTATCCCAGTGACAAATACTCTGACAATTTACATTGAGTTAGGGAGGCTCCACAAAACCAACCAAAAAGCAAACACAGTAATGATTTTCAATAAGAAGTAGAGCTGGCAATATTTAAATTCCAAGACAGTATCTATCCCTAATGAAATAATGAAATAAATGTGAAGGGTCATTAAGAACCTGAAGAATGAAATCACATGCAATACACAAGTAAAAATGTTTTGGATATAAGGAAGAAGTTCTCTACTGTGAGGGTGGTGAGGCACTGGAACAGGCTGCCCAGAGAAGTGGTCAGTGCTCCATCCCCTGTCAGTGCTAAATGTCAAGCTGGAGAGAGCCTTGGGTGACATGGTCTAGTGTAAAGCATCTGTGCCCATGGCACAGGGTTGGAATTGGATTATCTTAAGGTCTTTTCCAACCCAAACCATTCTTTATTCTATGAGTACATATGCACAACTAGCATCCAGAGGAAAGGCATTAAAGGGAATTTGAAGCTTTGGAAATTTCAAGCTTTAGGAATTTTAAGGACTTGACATTGCCCCACTGCATCAGTTTAACCAGAGCCAACAGCCCACTGATCAAAAAGCTGGCCAGAGGTACCAAAAGAAAATACGCTTTATTGTACTGGGAAATGATAAATGACATGCCAAAGGGTTTGCATCCATGTTGGTCTTATTAAACCAGTGACACAGGAAACCAGCACTAACTGTTCATGAAATTTGCAGTTGACACCCTACAGAGAAATTGCAAATATAATGGAAGACAATGAAACAGGCCCTTGATGAATACAGAGCTCCTTAAAATTAAGCATGTGTGTGAGCAGTAGTCCGAAAGTTAAAGCAGAGAGTTGCATGGGTGGAACAGTGGATGACTGAAACTGGATTCATCAAAGCCACCAGCTGAACCTAACAAAATAGAAAACACAGGTAATGTCCCTGGATAGCAGTAATCCAAAAGATGGATACTCAGCAGGAGGGAGAAAACACAGAAACTGTTTTGTTCTTTGAGACTCGAGGTTACAGCAAATAAATAATCTTGATGCTGCTGTATTAGCAAAACGGGCTCTTGTCATTGTGGGTGCTGAAGAGAGGAGCATCCCAATGCAGCAACGGGAGGGAGGAAAGACTTTTGGCACCATTTCAGTGCAACTAGCCCAAGGATTCAATTTCGTTCATTCCATCAATTTTTTGTCATCAGCAATAAATGAGCAACAAACCAGAAAAAAATCAGAGGCGATTGATGAACAGGCTTGGAAGAATTTATAAAGAAGACTAAGAAGGGTTAAATGTGTGCGGCTTATTAAGGAACAACCCTAAGGAAGTAAACTGTAAAATACACTTGATGTATGTGAATGCTGCAGAGTGGAAGGAGGTAATAACTAGGATTTATGAGATTAAACTAGAAAGAAAAGAAAAATATAAACCTTACACCAGGAAATAGGTTGGCTTGGTTCTGCTTCTGCATCAGTGAAAATTAGAAGTAACTCAACAGAAATGAAAGAAGGGGCACAAAAGAAGATACTGTGATCCATAGAAAGAGATCGGTTAAAACTTAAACAGGGGAAGGTTAGATTGAATATAAGGAGGAGGTTCTTTGCTGTAAGGGTGGTAAGGCACTGGAATGGGTTGCCCAAGGAAGCTGTGAATGCTTCATCCCTAGCAGTGCTCAAGGCCAGAGCCTTGGGTGACATGGTTTGGTGTGAGGTGTCCCTGCCCATGGCAGGGGGGCTGGAACTGGATGATCTTAATGTGCTTTCCAACCCTAACTATTCTCTGATTCTATGGAGCTGTTTTTGGAGATCTCTTCCCTCTCTCCCAGTCTTTGTACTGTTTGAGATCTCAACTCCTAGGCTCCAGGAGCAATCTTGGTTGTATTGATTTGTTCCTTCCTTTTAGGAAAAGCAGAGACTTTACCCAGTATATAAACCCCGGGCAGAGCTCAAACCTCTGCTGAGGCAAAACAGCATTGCTGGGTACTGCAGCAGCTCTGGCTAATCTTATGCCCATTAGCAACATGTGTGGTTACATAAAAGAGACATTAAGGCTCTAATTCCACTATTCATTACCATTATTAATACAGTGACATACAAATACATTAAAAAGACCTCCTGTCCCTCGGGAGGTCATGTTTACAGATGCCTGCTGATCACAAGAAGGGTTGGGATTATGGTACAGTTGCTGACCTCCTCTAAGCACTACCATTCAGCATAAACAGACCTGACCTCTTCTTCTTTGCAATGATGAAAATGAACATTCTTTTTCTCTCATTGATATTTAAGTCAGCCCCAACTGCAGGTACATCCACAGAGCACTAAATCCAGGGAGGAATATCCTTGGGGTCCTATGTATTTTCAACAAGACAAATCCAACCCCCCAGTCAGGAGACATCCACATCTGTTACTTCAGAGCCAATGAAGGAGAAAACAAGAGTAATGAGTGCTCAGCAGCCCCAAGGACCTTCATCTGAGCTGCTGCGAAAGGTCTGCTCTACTGCAGGCACAGGGAAGGACAGATTACACTGGAGAGACAAGCACTGGGAAGTGGTAACTCTGTATGAAGTCTGGTCACCCGTTACATCCATTATCACAGGATGAAGGAGTGCTGTGATCAGAGCTTTCTGAGGTTTTGTCCACTTACTGAAACAAACAGGCATCGCCTGCCTGAGAGGTGTCTTCTGGAGGTTAATACACTTAACGTCCTTATTATATTCATTCTTCATGTCCTGATGGCTAAATCCTGGCTTGCCCTGCCTTCATACGCTGTAGTCTCTAGCAGATGGCAGGCATATTTGCACTCCACACCACGTATTTGGACAGGGCCAGATGCAGCACAGTGCTAAGCATTCCCAGACAACCCAGTGGCAGCAATACTCAGTTGCACCCCATAGTCCCAGAGATGCAAGCTCAGCTGTTTAGGGGCAACTGGAGACCTGCCTTTCTTTAGTGCCTGGCAGAAACACGTCAAGGACTGCAATGGTTTTATCCAGCAAGCATAAAAGCTTTTATGCAGCTCACTTGCCCCACCCAGAGGCATTTTGTTCTGTGTCCTGCAAATACCAAGCTCTGCAGACTCCAAGTTTCAGAGGAGAGAAGGGCAGATAACAGCCATGCTGCTGAATTAAACCCAAAAGCAGCGATCATGCTAGTGATGGAACCCTACGGACTTGACAGTTAGGAAGTTCTGGCCCTCTAGAGCCTTTCTTCAGTCTGTTAGATCTGTGCAATTGATCTGGGAACCACTTTATTAATGTTCTTCCTATTTCTCCCCTTGTCCCCAAGCAGCAGCATCATTTATTAATTTATGATTAAATGAATTATTGATTCTCATTGCACCTGCAGTATTTGCCATTGTCCTTCTTCCCCAGGGAGATCTTTGGCTTATGTGAGAAAGGCAAGATGTCAGAGACACAAAAAGAGGGAGAAGAAACTCACTGTGTACAGGACCTGAGATAAGCATGCTCTGTACTGAAGTGCTGAGCAGCAGAGGATGAATGCAATGCACCAGGACACAGCAACGGTGTCACCTTCTCAAACAGCAATGGGGAAAACAAAAGAAAGTGCAAAGTCAAACAGGTTCTGATAAGGAGGGAATGAGCAGCAGAGCTATTCACAGGCATTCAGCATGAAGAGAGGTAAAAGGAAAAGGGAAGGGAAAAAACACCTGACCCAAAGCAGAAGCTTTGTTTTTATTTAGGAAAGTCAAGCTATAGTTCTTTGAATACATCACTGAAAAAACCTTCCAGGCTTTTGCCTTGTGATTACAATCAACAGATGGTGATTATTTCACAGGCTGGGGCATCTGGTCAGCTCCTAGCCAAATATAAAGACCTTCGCGTGATTTTATCAAGCTTTCTGGGCCAGAAACAAACCCAAGGTTGAGAGCAAAAGAAACAAGGTAAAAGAAGTATTTAAAGTTGCCTAGTATTGGAAGTGTTTCCTTTCCAGGTGAAAAGAAGGTTTCTAGGGGGTGATGGGAGACGTGGAGAGGGAACACATACAGTATCTTTAGAATAACATGCCCCTTGCACAAATAATCAGAGCTCAACACTCCTGAAACCAACAGAAATTTCTGAGCCAGAATCTGCGTGTCAAGAATTAAACCTAAACCTAGACCCTTTATCTGAGCTTTGCAGGCCAGATAAACCTTCACCCTTTTATAGCACCCTTCATCCAGGCATTGTAATGTGCCTCTCCTTAAAAAGCCAGGCAAGTTTCACTCCATTTGAGAATGGGAAGAATGCATCAAGGTACTGCTCCTGCTTTTCATCAGGGGAAAAGGATAACCAAGCCACCACAAGGAAACATCCTCTCCCCATTCATCTTTCCTGGCCAGAAGAGCTGCAGTACTCATCTTCAACTAACTGAACAGAAAACTTAACTCCTGACCTTTACCCCTCCTGAAGCCCTTACCAGCCCATGAATGACCGCTTGCCCCAACCCCAAGTGATGCATGCTGCCTCTGTGCACCTGCCCATTGTGCAGAGACTGAACCTACAGCAGGAATAGGCCTAATTGCAGAAGACAAATTATCCCCTTAGGTGGGAGGTGCAGGGCTAGGTTTCAGGGAAATTAATTCTGGGATGATGCCAAAGAAGTTGTGAATGTTCCATCCCTGGCAGTGTTCAAGGCCAGGTTGGACAGAGCCTTGGGTGACATGGTCTAGTGTGAGGCATCCCTGCCTATAGCAGGGGGTTGGAACTGGATGACCTTGAGGTCCCTTCCAAACAAAACTATTCTATGATTCCATGACAGAGGCTTCCGGTATGTCTCTGTGCAACTCGCCCTGAAAAAATGCAATGACCACATCTGTTCTTCCCCCACCACAAATTTCTTAGCTTTGTTAGCCTACAACTCCCTTTCATTGTAAGCATAATATTGCAGGTTCTACCTCCAAGCAGCACAAGCACTACAAACCCAGGGAGGTAAGTGGATGTTACTACCTGCACCTCACCCAGAACCCCAAGAGCTTCCCCTTCTATTTGCTGCATGTGAAAGCAACTTTTTACCACCTCCCTGCCCTCCTCTTTGCTGTTGGTGGCACTGCAGGCCCAGCTCCCCTTATCTGCAGAGAATCTTCAGAACCCTCATTGCTATTTTGCACTACAGGACAAAGGTTGAAAACCAGGAAGGCATGCAGCCAGAGAGCAATTTTGCTAGGAAGACAAGGCAAACACTTTCTGCTCCTGCCTTACACATGCCTCTGGGTTACTCAGCCATTACTTGCTAAATTAAGGCCAGCACGGCTGGCCTTAAGAGCCCATACTGTATCAAAGTCACGGCCAACAGTGACTTCCTCATCATCGCTGTGGGGCATCATCACTCTCCAGCAGCTTGTGCAGAATCCTTGCCCACTGCTCACAAACTCTCAAGCCCTGCTCTCACAGACAGCGTGAGGAAAGAGATGAGGATCTCCTCCAGGTTCCCCACCATCACAGCTTGCATTACGACATCCCACTAAACAGTTTCGGACTGCCTTCCAGGGAAAATGGGTGGAATTTGGCCATTTCATTACGTTCTCGGCAGGACAACAGGCAATAGCGGAATTAGATGCTCACTCTCTAGCTGAGGACAAGTGACAGGGACACCTTCCAGCCCAATTTATACAGTAACATCAGAAGGCAATGGCAAAAAAGGGCCGAAGTGGTGCAGGAGGCATGGATGGGTAATATGGGAGCGAAACCTCTACAGAGAACACCCATAGGTCATGGGATGAAGGAAACAAATAGCACTGCACTCTACATGCAAAAGGAACAAGCTTGGCTCTGAAATAAAAGAGCAGCACGCTACCCCACTGCCTCCTATTAAATTGATGCACTACACGGCTGTGCCTGGGGTTTCTCAAGATAAGAACACTCATTTCCTTAGAGACAAAGGTTTTGACCTTCACAACCTTACCAGGCCTGTGTGCCTTTAGTCATTTCAATTTCAGATTAGCATCTCGCATTGTCAGTACCTAGGGGATTACTGTTTTGTCATGTGCAGTAATGCAGCTCATAAAGGTATCAGTTACCCTCCCCCTTGTTCACAAAGGCAAGCCGATCTGACCAGATGGCACATGCTCCTGTGCTCTGTGTCAGGCTGCATTAGTTCAGGGGAAATGAACTCTCCTCCAAAACTATATTTATTTCAGACACCTCCATGCCCAGTTGCTGGGCTGTCCTCAGGAAAACCTAGAGCCAGCTCGTTTCCATGAGCTTACCAGGATAAAAAGGATGGCAAAGGCCTCCTTCCGCAGGACTTTGGGGAAGTAGCTTTTTCCCTAACACTCAAAGCACCACAAAATAGGAGGTGCTCCCACACCTCAGTGGACTATCCTGGTGACATCTTAAGGCAGTGCAACTGGAACAGCTCACTCAGCCTTTTTGGGAAGGTTGTATTACACTGCCTTGCTAGGGTCAGGAATGGGATTCCTCTGAGCAACAGAGAAAGGTGAAAGCTGTTCTTATATGGTGGAAGATGTGCAACTTGAGCTACTACCTAGATCCAGCTCTTTGAGAGCTTCTGCAGGGGTTAGGTAAGGCATTTCACCTACTCATAGCTCTGGCCGTGCTGCCCATTGATGGCCCATTTCCTCCACCTTCTGCTGGAATAATTTCCCTCATTGCTGGAGATAGTACAGAGAGTGTACTGGAAAAGGAGTCTGATTGGGTAAGAAATGCCCTTTGTTCCTCTCTGTAAAATGATATTTACCATCTTATATAGCACATATAACAACACCTAAGTGCTATACTATAATTAGTAAAATCATGCAGAGAAACTGTTCATGCGGATAATGATACTTTGCGTCCTCCCATGTGGGTAGTTTACAGTTGAATTAATTCATATTTGCCCAGCTTTGAGAGATCTATGGAAGAGAGGCTATTGTTATGCAAATAATTATTAATAATGACTCCTCCCATGCTGCTCCCCATTAAATGTGCTCAATTTATGAGTCAAAGGGTGTTTTTCTCCTTGCTGCAAGACAAACTGAGTTCTACCGAAGGAAATGTTGATGTCAGTGTACCTGGAGAGGGAGGACAGACCTGAAATGAGGGTGCTTTTCTGAGATTGAAGGCTGTGCTTCTGCTTTCTCCTTCCTGCGCTACAAGCAATATATATGACCCTGGAAGTCACTTGGAAGAGCAGCCACACTGCCTACTCAAACTCAGACACGGTTCAGAGGATCTCAATACAAAGGCAAGCCCATGCAGAGGGAAATTCAGACCACCAAGTACCTTATAATTTGCACAGAGGTGAATAATTATCTTAATTTCACAGGCTGAAGCACAAACACTTTTGGCAGTGAGGCGATTCTTGGTGGTATGACAAGTATAAATGCTCCATACATACAATACTCAAGTCCTACACTAAGGACAGGTGTCTAACAAAGACAGTGTTTAAGAACACCAGAGTCTCAATACAGTGTAGGCATGAGGGCTTGATATTACAACCACAGATGTGTAAAACTGCTCCACAGCTGGCTGCTAATTTTCCTGAGAGATTTCCCACTGCGGATGGAGGCAGAACCACACAGAGTAAATAGATGAGGAATTTCATATTGGGTAAGACTTCTCCCAGGTTGCAAGGTATATAGTGAACCACTTGGGGACTACACCAACACAATACCCACTGGACTGCTGCATTACCTGGGCAGGATAGGCTCTGAGAGGTTAACAGGGACCTTCAAGTCATCACCCTCCATCACTGACATTCATTTTTGCAGGGTTCCCACTGCACGAAAGCTCACAGATGCCTGAGGCAAGACACACAGTTTGAGATGGATGTCTTCCTGCATCTTCAGCAGCTGCAGACACTAGAAAATCTGCAGTCAGAACTTAGCTCAATGGGGGTTTGAGTACCACAAGAAACAGAAATGATGCCTGCTCTTCCTCCTGTGGTTCTGCAGATGCAATCCAGCTAAGCATCAAGGAAAACTGATTTGTGCCACATGAATGAACAAATATGAGGTGAAGGCACTCCTGGATCTGATGTGGTAGGAAGACCGCTACCCTGTTTCACAATAGCTGTGATAAATAAATGCTAATCATTGCCACAGATAGTGCAGCATTCAGAAGTGTGTCCTTCCCTGAGGCCTCTGGAAGAATGCATATTGTGTGTGTTTCCATGAGGAATACAGCCACCCCCACTGGCTGAACAGGCCTGCAGGTTTGCCTGCTCAGTCATCAGGCCAAGGCACAAACACCTGCAATCACCCAAAACCTTCAAGAAACAGACTAAGGATTGAAGTATATGCTGGTGTAGCTTATAGAAAGAAAAGCATGTGCCCTAAACCCTGCAGAGCATAGGATATGATGTTTAAAGGACTCCCTAATGATTTCAGCAAGCTGATAAGAAATATCCTAGAAGTCTTCCTTGAACTGTAGCATATTTAACCTAAGAAAGCTCTTCCTTGCTCTGTTTCCAGACACCAGGAATGATGGCTTCATGTTCTGGCACACGTGAATCCCTTCAATGTTAATTCCACAAGCAGCAGTAAGCAGAGTGGGCAGTAAGGACCGATACTGCTGACATTTCAGATAGGTCTCAGTAGTTCAATTACATATGGATTTTTGTTTCAGCCCTAACAGCTTTTCCTTAGGCTGCTTCCCACAAACAGTTTGTGTCACTGGGGTCTGCTGCACCAGTGCACTTTGGCTAGGATAAGGCATCTCTGATTATGGAGGGCTTGCATAAATAGACTTCTCTAAGGTCTGAGATCAGTCTTTAAAACATCATACCTGGTCTCCCCTATAGAAAGTAAAGATCACTTTCTGTTGGCCAGTGTATGAAGCCTGGATAAGGAATCCAGCTAAATACCTTTAAAGATCAAAACCTGTTACACATGAGCAAAATACTCTGTTACCTACAGAGCCACAGGTCTTTAGCTAGAAACTTGCATCTCCCAGGGGCTTTAAAGGCTTTTAGGTCTTTCTGCCTATAAGAACCTGTGAAAGCTGTATAGGAGAGAGCATTGGGGTGGTAAGTCCAGGCAGGCCACAGAGATTAGAACTTCCCTTTTTAATTTTCCCTGTCTTGGGCCCACTTGCAGGAGACCCACCCAGCACAGGTCTGTAGGCAAGAAATACACTGAATATTTGGAAATGGCAGCGAAGATACCAAAACTCAGGTTCAACTAGGATTCAGGTAATGCTCGATGTTCAGTTTACCATCCCAAGTAAAGTTGTTATTCATGATCACAGAAACTATGTGATGGGCATGGTCACAATGGGGCCCCTACTTTCTCAGTGCTTTGGTTAAACTTATTCTTTCAAAGAAGAACAAAAGGCTTCTTGAGCAGCAGAATATCTGAAGCCTGATTTCCTACAGCTGTCTGGTATAGGTGGCCAGTAACACATCTGAGATTCCACTTCAACAGAACCGAGTAGTATCTTCCCACCCATCTCCAACAGCAATGAGTTCTCTGTCCTTCTTCAATGAGTTACTCATGAATGATTGATCCTAAGTGACTTTTTAGTTCCTCCTGTAGAAAGCATCTCTTCTGCAGAAGCCTCTTTTGCCACTGGGGTATGTTTGCTACTTGGAGTCTGCGGGTTTCACTGGTAGGAGTAGCATGCACATGCAGCTCCCATCAGGGCACAGGCCCAAACAGAAGCATTCAAGAAGCAGAGCAGCAGGTTCATTCTTGGATGTGGTTAGTTGTCTGATGGCTGCCTTGTAAGACTGGCCCTGGGGGGTAGTTTTGGTATATGACTGCAGTGCAAGCATTGCAGGTATTCCCTAGGCTGGAAGTTACTCAGGATGTAGTACAACCTTGATGTTATAGGTGACATATGAGCAGCATCAGAAGAAACAACACTAATTAGATTACTTATGAACACTGAAAAGACCAGGCAAAAGGTGAAATGAGAGACTCCCTTCCAGACCTACAGATTAATCATCGACCAGTGAACTGGCATTGGCCTTAGAAGCCATGTCCATCAGCTCTTCACAATGCAGCCTGAGACTCATGATGAACTGTAATGGACACCCCCAGCACACATGAAGGCCAACAATTTCCCATGCCATGTCTGCCAGGCTATGAGAAATGCCAGTATTTTATGTACTAGCAGAGGCATAGCCAAGAGTTCCTTTCCAGATTTTACAGTTCAGGGATCCTATAGACCTAGGAAAAACATCTCTGTTCTCTGCAAGTTTTGATGGAAAAGGGGAAAAACCTAAAACATCTTCTGCTAGTTTATACATGAAGGAGAACCCACCACAGCCTGGTTACAGCACACATCAGAAATGCAGGAATTAATAGTATGGCAAGATGCTTTTTGAAGGGAGAAATATGCAGTTTCATCTATTTACAGCAATGCTTCACACTGTTTCCCTACTCTACCAGCAGATCAAAAGATGCACAGCCATCATGAGACAGCTGTTTTGGGACTGGCCTTTGTCACAGAAAAGAAGCTGGTAATAAAACATAGGCATGTGAGTTACTCCAGCCAACAGAATACCCCAGTATAATTAAACCCCCCATTTTACAGCCTGAGGCATGAACCACTAACCTGACCTGCCATGATCCCATAGGCAATGAATGACCAAAGAAGGAGTAGGGGCTCTCCCAAGCCTCCCAAGAGGAGAAGCAGAAAAGAAGGCACATCTGCTTTCTTGCTGGTCTGCATCGTCTTATTGCAATCCCTCCTTCTGCCTGCAGTCTTGGGATGCACACTTAGCACTCAACGTCAACCCTCCACATACACCATTGATCATGGACCAGGCTTCACAGGATGCTTCCTGCTCGTTTGTTTGCTAATGGATATCATTTTTGAGAGGAAGAGGTAGGGGGGAGAAAGGATGAGCGAAGGCTGTCGCTGTGCTCAGTCTCTATGGAAATAATCCACAATGCTAATACATCCGAAAATGGTAATAAAGCCTGTGTACTCTTATGTAATCCCATAGTAAGAAAGAGCTCTGTCGGCTTGCCTGACAAATGATATCTCTGTAACCTTGGAGGGGATTATTGCTAAAAAACACAGGGTGGAAAAACAAAGTGACACACACACACAGGCGCACACAAATCCATCAGATACAGCAAAAGGACAAACAGCTCCTGTGCGTTGGCCCCATGATATTATGTCTCTGCCATCAAACAGGGAAAGGAGCTCCTGGCAAAGCAGCAGCCCTGTCCCAGCTCCTCCTTTTCTTGGATCCCCACTCCCCCCCAGGCACCTCAGCACCAGGAGCAGGCACACAGCAGGTTTTCTATCTACTGTCCTCCTTCCCTCCCTCCCTCCCTCCCCCAAAATGAGCATTCAAAGCCCCAGCAGCTGGTCAAATCCAGTTTGCCTGCGTCACTGATGCACGTGGATTCACATCTGTCCTGCCCAGCGGTGATGGAGCCAGGGCTACGTGCATCCCTTAGGAGGATTCATGCCCCCACATCCATCAGATTGTGCATCAATAAGAGGGGAAATATACTTTTTCTGGGCACAGCTGAATGGCAGCATAAGCCTTAGAGGAACAGGGAGGTTTGGAGGCAAGGGTACACTCATTTTGGAGCTGAGTTTGGTGAGTGGACCTTAAACCAAAGCCAGGCACCTCTCTGCTCTTGTGCCTCAGGTACAGAACAGAAATAAGGCACCACCAGATTAAAGTCATGTTCATGAGAGGAACCACAGCGTACAGGTTGCTCTTTCACCATCTCCCTCTACTCCTTTTTCTCCCTCTGCAAACATGGAAACGGATCCATCAGGTCACCCTGGAAACCTATCAGAGGCTCAGGTCTAACACAGTGATTGCTTGAACAAACACTCCTGTCCTCATGCGAACCAGCTAGCTCAGGGCTCCCTCCTCCAGGACATGGCAACCAGGCAGTCAGGAGGCTGACCCCAGAAGACAACTCACATGCCATCATATGAGCACCAAGCTCTTATCTCAGTGCCAGCAAAAGATGATGACCATTCCAATGCCTCTTTCCCACAGAAGAAAACATGGGAACACTTAGTGGAACATCAGAAAACTTCCTTGGGAACAAGAGATGACATCAGGCAGTTTCCATGCATGATTAACCATTCACCCTTTCAAGATGGGTTGTGTTTAAGAGACTTCTAGTGTTTTCTCAGACAGCAGGAGATTAATGAATAGGGAGCCTCAGGTTAGAGTAGATTCCTGAAGGCAGGAGAAAAACAATTCCAAACAGAAAAAGTAGTAATGCTTAAAAAGATATTATGACACTTAAAAGATAAGTTAGGGAGCGCAGCTTTTACTAGTCAGTGCATGTAGAGAGCTTTAGTTCATACTTGATGTCTGCAGTGTGACTGCCTGGAAAATAAAGGGTTACGATCATTATTCACAGCAGTCACATTTTTGTAATTAATAATGTTGTAATTGGTATCGACTTAAACCAACTGATGACAGTCTTATGATGAGCCATTCCCAGCCAAGCTTCCTACCAATTGCCCTCGGGTCAGGAAAACACTGAACTCCATTATCGGGCAGAAGCTTTCTGCTCCACATCAGTCTCCTTTGTGGGCCATGGGGAGGTCACCCCATGCAGGAGACTTATCCTTCTCCAGCCCTTTCTTGTTAGCACCATGGCTGCACTGAGCCTCTACCCTGCTGCAGCCTCACTCCCACAGCATCTGAACCACAGCACTTTCTGGTGCAGTGATTTCCCTATAAAGAACTATGATTTAAATAGGTGATCCCACAGCCAGGGCAGCCAGAGCTCCTTTTCAGTGCCACCCTGGTGAAGAAAGCAAAAGTTAATCCACCTCCAGGCATCCATTTCTAGGAAGAAGAAGCAAATCTTGCTTTTCTGTTCAGATGCAAGTTCAAACAGTGGAAGTCTCCCTCCACCAAGATGTGTAAGATATGGTAATTTTGGACATCTCTGGCATAAACGCAATACACAGCTTGGACATGCCTCTCCAAAGCAAAAAGGGCAGCACTGACAAAGGGCAGCGTTGACTCAAAAGCAGCTCAAGCCATGACCTCACCTAAGACAGGTCACAGCTATAAAGAGAGCCTTGGGGCAACAACCATTTCTGGCCTGAAGCTCATTTACAGCAAATTTCATGTGAGATTTACTTCCAGAAAGAAAAGCACAAGTCACCTGGGTACCAAAAGCATCACAGCAGCCTCTCCATATGGCTACAGCACCAGACTCACCGAGGGATAGGGATGGGAAAAGTACTGGTCGGGCATCAGGGTATGGCTCGGGACATCCCCTAAAGCAGTGCCCTGCTTCCTCCCGTCCCCAGCAGGGCCGAAAAAGTCCCTTTTCCCTCCCAAGCCTCGACAGGGCTTCCTTTACCCTCGGGAGGAAGGATCCCCCTCCACTACCAGGGAGCAGCATTAGAGGGCAGTGCGCTGCCTTTGAAACGGGATGCTTGCGTCCTCCCCAGCCCCGGGCCAGGACCACAAGCACACCCTGCGGAGGGTGTCCCCCGGGTGACCCTCAGCACCGCCACCGAAGGAAGGGGCCATCCCTAAGCCTCCCATTCCAGGTCCCATCCATCCCTCCCCACCTCGCTGGCGGCAACAGAGAAATTCTGCAGAGGCTGCGTTTTAATTAGAAAATGCCGGGGTTTAATTAAATAAATGTGAAGCTGAATAATGCAATCCGGAGAATTGCCTGCGCTCTTTCATTCTGCAATTCAATCTATTTTGTGCTGTCCCCACACTTTTGGATTCCATGTGCCAAAGATTCTTGCATTGATCACTCGGAGCTGCATTGCAGACTGTCAGGGACAAAGCTGGAAGTGAGGGCTGTTGAATAAAAGGCAGTTGGAACTTTTCACAGCTGGGGATGTATCGGAGGCAGCCTCTGTCTGCAGCAGAGGAACTGCTTTTTGAGCACCAAAGTTCCCACTGACCTTAAGTGGAGTTCAAACAGCCCTCCTGAAAACTGGGCCAAAGAAGAGGACAAGAAAACACGCTGTCCCAGCTATAACTAGGGACAGAAAGCAAGTAAGCGTGTGCACACACATGCAAGTGAACACAAACCAAGAGGGTATCTTCACTCTGCAGCCCTGCAAACACTTCATTGATTTCTTGAGCATGTAATTGTTAATTTTAAGGTCCTAGAAACCAAAATTACAAAATAAAACCCAAGATTTTTGCTTCCAAAAAGCCAGTTCTGGTTGCTAAGTGACTACAATATACTTCTGTATCGCATCCTTTGAAAAACCCACGCACTGAGAGCAAGGAAATTGCTAGGTTAGGACATCGGGAATATGCCCTAGCAAGATGATGAATTTTATATAAGTATTTGTAGGACAGTAATGCTTTGAGACCCCAGAGAGCTGATGTCTTTAGTGATGTTAAAAGTAAAAGATGCTTCCAAGGTCTTAAACAAGCTAAAATAGGGCACAACAAGTTGATATAAGAAACCAGAGCACAGACCTGGGAAAAAAAGAGGACAAGGAAGCAGCTTTATCAGGACTGGAAAGAAAACCCACAACAGACAGAAGAAACTGTAAAGGGAGGTATCCATGGGAAGAACTGGTTGCTGAGGCTGTAATAAACTATGTTTGGATGGAGAGCTGGAGGGGAGCTTGAGGGAAAGAGCGCAAAAAGGCAAAAGCATGAATAAGGGGATAAAGTAGGAAAGTTATAAAACTCAGGACATAAGTTGGAGAGAAAAGGAGACACCAGAGGAGCATCCTGCAGGAAAAAACTCATGGTTGGGGTAGGGCTAGAATTATAGGTGAAAATGTAGAGGGGCAACCATGAAACATTGATAGACTGCAGGCAAAGTTGTATCAAGAGATGAACCTATGAGTTAAAGAAGCACAATCAGTAATAGCTGCAAGACAGCAAGCACTAGTTCTGGCTACTGGAGTAATATATGCAAAAATGCTCAATCTGAAAGAACCTGATTGCTCTGTGCTTTATCAAGCATCACACAACAAAAAGTATGAAGCAACTTGAGTTCCCTTGCTGCATAGCTCTGGAATTCTTGGAAAGGGCTATTGGTTTTATTTCCCAAATACTGTTTTCCAGAATGCTTGTCCATAAGAATTATTGTCAGTGAATAAATTCATCAGCTGACTATGCCTGTGAATAGTCTTTCTGCTTGCTGATTCTTAGGAATGCTGGCATAACTATCTGGTGTAAAGTCTTCATGTAGCTATAACAAACCCCGTTGTTTTGGAAATACCTTTTTATTCATGAAAGAGGGCTATGCTTTCCCATATGGCTCTCCTACATCCATCTCAAACAGGAATTTCACATGCAGTGCCAAGCAGGGAACAAAGACAAGCAGGTATAAATATTTTGCGTTCGACTGTATCCACACACAGGTTCTGTGCCTGGGAAATGGGTAAGGGGCTGGCACACCAGGGCTCCAGCTAAGTACAGACATTATGCTTGGGCTCTTCTCCAAGCCAGAGGAACACAGTTCTGAGATCTGGGACCCTGGTCTAAGCATAACTGCCCACTAAATATACACCACAGAGAAGATCAGGAAAGCCCAAGAGAGTTTGCACAGATAATTCAGAAGGAAAAGTGACAAAACTTGATTGGTGGCCACACTTTAAAGCCAGAAAGCTATGACTACTCTCTCTATAAAATATATATATATACTCTCTATATATACTCTACATATAGAACACTTCTGTCACTTATTGAGCTCACACTGTGAGTTTGTGAGGGTGTATGTCAGTATTTTGTCACCCACACAGTTTTCAAACCTGCTGGTCAGAAGCTCTAACAAAGCAGTAGGTACCCCCCAGATCCAGGTCCCTGTCAGGTTTGCAACATCGAGGGGATGAGTAAGTTCCTGTGGTGACAAACTGTTGTAACAGCTCAACAGACAGCTGACTGGTTTTGCCTGCCTCCAGTTCATCACCACACGTAGATCCCAAAGCCAAGGACCAAACTTTCCAGGCTAGGAAATAACTAAATAAGAAGGAGAGGAGAAAGTGAAGGATATTCCCAATGGTCACAGAGATGTAAGAAGGAGTCGAGTGCTCTCAGCTGAGGGTGGAAAGGTGTAGAAAGCTTTGGCAGGGCAAAGAGTGCCAGATGATGTGTGGACTCTCTGCAAATGCTATGTTGCTTGATCCTGGGGATGTCAGTGGAAGAACATGGCATTTCAGGAATGCTGGGGATGTGGACAGGAAAGTGCAGGCAGCCAAGTTCCCAAGAGAGCTTTTCTTTTTGTGTCAGCAGGTGAAAACACCATTTTCTTCTCAAGTTCTATAAAAAAGGGGTTAAGTACCAGGTAAGTGCAGCACTGTCCTCATTCACCCAAATGTTGCCAGCACAGAGAAATCAGAACAAGCCCAATCTGAACATACTTGCTCATCACATCCCCGCCTCATGTCCTATCCCTCAGGTAAGGAAATCTCTTGTCTCCATTTCCAAACTGAGCTTCTGTACCCCAGGGCCTTATGAAGCGTGTTGAAAACCACTTTGCATCTGAATGATACCTGATCGTTATCTGCAGAAATATTCAGAACAACTGAGTATCTACCAACAATCTCTGCAACATCCATTACCATCTAGTAGATAAGTTACAGATCTACCAGACCATCTGTGAATGAGGCTTCGGTCATCTGTGAGCCACAGAACCCCCATATCCTCAGACAAATCACTGCACCATGGCTATCCACACAAGAAACAAATCTGTATCCTCTCCTTCACTGCCAAGGAGACACAGTAGTGGAATGTGATCAGGCGGAGGAATACTTTAAGGTTAACAGATAAACTGCTCTGTGTTCTTTCAGAGCTGCAACTTCCTGGTCCTCAACTGACACATTTTATCTCTGTAGCTGTCTGGATAAAGAAATGGCTCATGCAGCTTTGCAGGCTCTCTGCCATCCTCCTCCTGCTCCCATCTTGCAGCTCCTGCTCCCCTGCCCCATTACTGCATGGCTCCCTGCCAGCAGTACTTGAGCATCCCTGGCATGCAGTAACTGAACACAGCTCCTTAGAATAGACATGCTCTCCCCATGGCTCCCACTTTGGTAATCCTACCCCAAGAGAACGGGCTGGAGGCAGGAAACCAGGGAGGGGGCAGCAAAACAGGAGACACTCAAGACTCCAGGGATTAACTCTATCCAGCAGGCACAACTGCTGCTGCATCCTTACCCACAGCCCATTCCCAAATCTTCCTGACAGGTGGAGAAGAAGGGAGTGCCCACCACCCTCTCAAGAATCCACACACACATGCCTAAGGGCTGGATATAGCCAGGTAAGGCCAGAGGCATCCTAGCAGACAGGCGAAGATGGCAGCCAAAAAAAGATATGGAATTCAGCATCCAAGTGGGGATAAAAATACATGGACTTCACCCCTGCTCCGAGCAGAAGGAAAGGCTGAGAGAGCTCACTACCAAACCCAGTGGAATTCATTCTGCCCTTCCTGAAAGTTTTCTAAAGAGACGGCAAATATGGACTCAGCAGCAACACATAAGTCAGGCCAAGCATGACAGGAGCCCTCCAGCAGCACTGTCAGGCACTGCTTGCATGCATCCCCTGCTGTACGTTCATGGAGAGGGTGACATGCTGCAGGGGCTCCTATGAGGCCAGCAGAGTCAGTGTTACTCCTGGGACATGGTTCCTAAAGGGTAAGACAGGTATCACATCACAGGTAAAGTGAAGCTGTGCATATCCATGTACACTCAGAGGCTGGGTAGCTGCACAGCACCCCAGGAGCCACCACTGAAGAGCTGAAAGTGAGGAGCTGAGGACAGTGCAGGATTAGGGAATGAACATCATGAAGCCTGTGAGATGATCAGGCTCCTCAGACAAGCAAGGCTGGAAAAGGAGCTACTGTCCTCAAGCATCCTGCCCCAGGCACTGGGCAAAGTTGCATGACCAAATGACCGGTCTACATGTGAGCCCAAGGAAGAGCAGGGAGAGAAGCTGTAGGAGAAGATGCAGGAACAAAGTTAAGAGCCCCTGGTTGTGCAAAGGCTTGCAGCAGGACGAACTGCGAGATGGGGGGTGCCATACATGGAAGGAATGAGTCTCAGAGAAAACTAAAAAGAAGCAACAATCAGTAAACAGAAAACACAGATTCCATTTTTCTGCACCACTGAACTGCGTCACTCAGTCTTTTACCAGGCCAATGATGTTCTAGAAATAAAATCAAGCCACCCTCTGCCTGAGCAGATGAGGCATTTCTAGTGCAGAGCACACACGAACAGGTCAAAGAGCTACCCTACATGCATGTCTCACAGCACAGCACTGTGATGAGCAAGGCACACACACTGGCAGGATGGCAGCACAGTGCACAAGGTGGCAGGACTAGAGATTCATCAGGCTTGACACAATGGCGAGAGCTGGTGAAGGGGGCTGAAGTCGTCTATCCTTAGATACAGTAGCTTTAAAAGAGTTCAGTCTCAGATTTGGGCTTTGGTGCTTCACTATTCACTGGGAACACCAAGTACGATGCTACATCCCATCATGGTTCAGACTATAATCCTGTGTTTCAGCTGCTCCGTGGGAGACAGAGCTTACCTGTGGATGTAATCCTTTTGATTCAGCTTCTCTGCATTACCATGGGACAGGGAACCGATGCAGAAAAAAAGAGACAGCAGCTATAAAGTACAAAGCTTTAAGGAGGCAACTCTAGATATAATTAGTGTGTGATGTACCAGACTCAGAGCAGCAACGGATCTGCTCTACTACCCAGCAGCCGGTGCAGGTCTAACATAACAGAAGGCACTTCACATGTGTAACAGAGCGATCAGGAAATACAGGGTAATGGGAAAAGGACAAAGCCTCCCAGTAACCTGAAACATCACAATCAAAGTTTCACTTGTGCAGTACATCTGAGATACACATCACTTGGTAGAGCTATTCAGGAACAAAACCCAAGTGGTAATTGCTAATATGGCAATAAACACAATTGATACAGATTGCTGGAACAATGACACTGTCTAGAGAAACCAATACCTATGGGGATTGTGATCAGTAATACAGGATTCTTTAAATACCTCAAGAACAAGAAATTTTAGTGCCTTGACTGAGCACCTTTATTTGATGGCACTGCCTTACTTTGGAGAAACACAGCCCTTTTCATAAATAGGTTTACTGGAAGCAGCATTATGTATTTCCCAGCTGCTTTCCTCAGATGCCTTCAAAGCTTCAATCTTAGGGTTTAAAGGTGCCAAACTGGATCGTGCAGAGCCATTGTACTCTGCAGCAGCTGAGAACCAGGCACCAAATGCTGACAGGGCGCAGGTACTCAAACTCTGACTACAACAGGTAACACAGCTACTCCAACTCGAAGCACAGCAGCTGCACCAACCTCAGTGACAAGTACAGCAGCTACTTAAACTCCGACTGCAGCAGACAACGCAGCTATGCCAGCTCCAAGCACAGCAGCCACAGCAGCCCAGTGACAAGTACAGCAGCATCATTTGAGAGTTCTGAAGGTTTTGAATGGCTTTTGGGTACCCTTGAGACCTGTCTGCTGATAGTGATGGGGATCACCATATTGGCACACAAACAGGGTGTGTTTTACCCACAATCATTTCATCTGATCTCAAAAGTTAAGCCCCAGCTTAACTTCGTGTTTGGGTCTTGTCTAGGGTTAGCCAACAATGCAGGAGGACCAAGAGATTTTCCCCAAGGCTGGACAATCATGAGTGGCAGGGTGTGTGGGACAGTATGGGTATATAGTCCACTGGGCCCCTCCAGTGCTTTGGAAGCATCGGAGATGGAAGGCAGCTGTATGGAGCCCCCAGTGACAAGAGGAGGGTGAATTATTTGAGCCTGGTGGGCCCATGACACCTCAGGCCATCAGGGCAGAGATGCAGCATACAGATGGACTCATGATCAAGGGCTGGACTTAGCAATGGACACTATTGCCCAGGTTATCCACGAGTGTGAACACTGCACATAACCTCTCCTGATCTGAAAGACTGTCTCTTTCAGAGATGGAGCCTGACATCATGGACTGGATGGACTCAGCAGCTTTATAGGGATTGGTCCATGCACTGAGGGATGATATATCTCTCTCTGTGTGGATGTGTATATATATTTGTATATGAATATATATGAAATAAGAGTGATGGTATATTGAAAATGTGTGATCTGAGCATGATCTGAATGGTATGGAATAAGGTGTGGATACTGTCCTGGGTTCAGCAGTAGCAGTCATTTTTCTCCTTCTTAATAGCTGGTGCAGTGCTGTGGTTTTGACTTTCAGCCTGGGAACAGCACTGATAACACCGATGTTTTCAGTTACTGCTAGGTAATGTTTTGGTCTGACCAAGGACTTTCTGAGTCTCATGCTCTGTCAGGGAGGGGGGGAAGACGGGAGGAAGCAGAGACAGGGCACCTGACCCAAACTGACCAAAGACGTATTCCATATCACAGCAATTCATGCCCACTATATAAACTGGGAGCAGGGACACAGAAGGACTAGATCACTGCTTGGGTCAGGCTGGGTATCGGTCAGTGGGTGATGAGCAGTTGTATTCTCTTCCCTTGTTATTTCCCTTGTCATTATTATTATTGGTGGCAGCAGCAGTGGTTTGTGTTATACCTTAGTTACTGGACTGTTCTTATCTCAACTCATGGGAGTTACATTTTTTTGGTTCTCCTCCCCATCCCTCTGGGAACCAGGGAGGAGGAAAAGGGGGATTGAGAGAGGGCTGCATGGCTGATTTACCAACTGGGTTTAAACCACAATAGGATATTATTGCTCAGTGGTCAAGGAATTAACTACACCAGCAGTTATATTTTGGGGTTTAGGTCAGCCCCCCCCCGGACTAACTGGTCTGCTCACCCCTTAGGGAATAACTATTGCAAATGCATTTTGCAACTCATTGCAGAAAGCCTTAGGAGCCACCCACTGCATCCTCAGACATCCATCTCTGTCTCTGATATATGCTTGAAAGGAAGGGAGGAAAAGACTAACAGAAGCTGAGATTTGCCAGTATTGCCAAAACTCTGAGAGGCTGGCAATAGGTAGGGTGGTAGCTAAGAGAGAGGAGATCAGGTAATGGCTTAATGGTAGCAGAAGGAAGATAACAGCTGATCTTAGAGGAGATAGAGGGAAGCAAAACAGAGCACAAAGCATGACATAGTAATAGGTCTCGTCTGGAAGTATTACCTGCACTGGCAATGATAAACCCTCAGAGGAGACAAGAAATACATGTCCTGAAAGGTATGCTGACATGCTCTTATTGGGTAAAGGAGTCTCTCCAAATAAAACCATTTCTACCCTCAGTTCACTCTGACCACAGAATAATCACCCAGCTTCAGCAACAAAGTGGTGCAGCAACCAACTGAGAGGACTCATGATGAGAAACAGATGACATGCACAAATCAACACGTACACACACACACAGTATGGAGAAAATTCCTTAGCAATGTATTGCTTCTAAACCTTCTCCAAGCAGATGAAGAAAGCTTTGCCCTCCTCTGTCTGGTCTGTAACATGATGACCAGTGCTCTCACATAGAGGACAAGCACCTGTTTCTATCCAGTTCCGACTGTAACTAGAGGAGAGTCATGCCCCTTTTTGGGGAGGGAAATATTGATAACCTTTGTACAAGGCAAAATAGCCCAAGGATATGACTCCAAGATGCTGAAGTGCAAGAAAGAGATCCTATAAAAGGACAGCAGCATAGGGCAAAGAGCTTTTACCATCACTGACATGGAAAGCTGCATGTTGGACTACCCAGTTTGCCACTTCAGTGCGTCAGACTCAGTAGTTGAGCTGCTTAGGAGAGCCCAGTATTCCTCACCTTCCTCCAAACCAGTACCTTCACTGGATGGTTATCCTCAGCTCTTCTATGGCTGTTGCCTCAGCTCTCACACATATAACTTTTGGACCTGGCATGTGATCTCAGTCCTTGCTAGAGGCCCAGGTTAAAACCCAAGCGCTGGTCCACTCCTGTAGATAATCCCTACTTCCTCAGCAGTGTGGACAAGGGGTCCTCCTGGTCCTGCCCATAACTACGAAGATGACACCTCTGTGTCTTACCTACATACTCCCAATGTATCCATCATCACCTACAAGCGTAGGATCTTACAGAATTATAGAATCTTTGCTTAGAGCAGCCTTTAAAGACCACATTTTGCCCTGCCTCTCCTGCATCAGTACCTCACTCCCAGAACAGCAGGCAAAGGAAGCTAATGGAAAATCACCACCCATATCCATCACCACCACCATATTGTGTGCTGGGCCAGGGACGTGCTGGACTCCCACCCTAGGGCCACAAAGGACTTTAGTTTGGAGATTTGCACTTAAATCTGCCACTGTGCAATGTCTTTGCCCAAGCCAGGTTTCCAACAGGATAAATTCAAAGCCCTCAAGTTATGTATCACAAAGATAAAAAATCATGTCCTTCATCCTCAGCATTTACAAATCATGTATCAGACTCAGCAGCAACTTCCAGCTACAAGTCTGACTGATGACCTGCAGTGAGGACAAAGGCACCTGAGAAATCACCCACAGCATGAGCCACAACATGAAGCCATCTCTCAACTGCTGTTGATTCAGGAAAACCATCATTTGGTGCAAACGAGCTTCACTTAAGTAAAATTCCCTATAATATGGGAAATCTCTATACCCAGCAGGTACCAATTTGCACAAGTTTCCAGCTTCACTAGGTGACAAAGTTGGACTACATATTTCCAGAAGTCCCTTTCAACCCTAACAATGAGAAATCCTGGTCTGCCTTTCAGATCAACTGCCCATGCAGTGCTCCAGAACAATTTATGTTGCACTTTGGGTGTGGACAGGATCTGGGAACGTAACCTTTTGAGCTGTTCTTACCTATCCCAGTTCAATACCCACTTCCCTGCTAGTTGTGCTGCTGAACAGACACTGGCAAAACCAGTGGGCTTGAGGACCTCCAAAGCCCAAGTGTCCAACAGAGCAGCTCTATACCCTGCAGCACAGACAGAAGTGCAGTATGAAATGCCATACTGAGGAAGAGATTATGAGGCCAACCTAATACAGTTGGGAAAAGCCACACACCCCCTTGCAAAGCAGGAGCAGTAAGATTCATGCAGAGCCACCACCGCAGCATCCATCTCCGCAGCGCATGGATGCTGGGTTTGAGTTGTGCAGGTGCTTCCATGTGTCAATGGCTTTAGAAAGTGCCCATTCTGATTCTAAACTGCCCAACTCACATTTGATCTGGGAGTTATGTAATCGCCAGAGGGAAAAGAGGGTTTGTTTGTTTGCTTTTTGCTTTAATAGAAGTCATGTAATCACTTTAGGTTTAAGCTCCAGCCCAAATCAGACTATTTTTACATTGCAGGCTTGATCTCCCTGGAAAAGGATGAGTTCTTTTGCCTGGCTTACAAAGAATGAGTTGTGATAACAGTGAGTGCTAGAGGATCGCATGGAAAGCAGTGTTTCCCTTCTCATCCTGAGCCCTGGGGGTGCACTCGCTTGTTGCTCACCCCTTAGCTCTGAGGTAGAGATCCCTGGGACCTGAGTACTCCTTCACATTTGCTCTAATGTTTTTTGCACCTATAACATCCCACTGCCATCTCCCCAGAAGTAATTCCTTCTGCATTTTATCCCAAGTTTTGTGTTCATCACACTGTGCAGCATTTCTGCCTAAAATCCATCAGCCCTTGATTTTATGATACTTCACTTGACATTAAGCTGTCACTGGGCATGCTACCTACTACCTAAACATTGAGGTGGTAAGTTTCAACCAAAGAACTGACAAGAAGACTTGCACACTAACAAATCATACCTTACATTACATGGGTGTTACTTTACACACAGACCAGGCCTTAATCATCTGAAACAAAATAGGCTTCTCCACTACACTTTGCCTGTTCTCTCTCTCTGCAGCAGAGTCTGGCCTTCTACTGAAGGCGGTCCACCTTTTAGAGGTGCTTCAACCTTAGCCCACAGCCACCACAGAAACAAAAGCTACGTATAGACCTTCCTCAAGATGCAGAGCGTTTTACAAACCGATTTATTGCCCCAGGCCCCATCAGAAGCTGGTTTTGCTCCATGTCAAGTGATTTGCATTTCACTCCACATTTCTCAGGCAGAAAAGCCCATCATGTTGGCAATGGGATTAGAATGGCATGTGAGCCAGCCAAGGTGAAAATGTCCCTGCTAATTTTTCATCTTTCCTCAGGCAACTCTGCCTATAGATCTACGCAGGTATTGAGACAGCACACTGTCAACTAAAACCTTGCCTTCCTCCTGCATCCCTGGTGCACAGCCAGCAGAACTCTGGTCCAGCCATGGAAGGCAGTGATTCTTCAGGATTGGCTGTGCCCCCGCCATACTGTGGGGTCTGGGGTGCACATCAAGGCCGGGGACAGATCCTTATAGACTGAATATACCATTTCAGTCATTTTCCTTCCACCACACCTCCAATGCTGGCTGCAGGCTGTTCCCCATGAGGAGTTTGATGCCAGGTAGCCCTTTATGCGAGCTACCACTTGCACAGCCATCACTTTGAATCAAAAGTGCTCACACAGCCTAGAGCATCCCTCCACTGCACACCCACTCTTCAGGAGAGCCCACAGAGGTCAGACCATGCTGGGAAATCACATCTCTGTGAATGGGCATCTCACCGGGAAACACCAAGATCCTCCCGTGCTGTGCCCCAAAGCTCTTGTAGAGAGCAGCAAGGGCGATGTGACAGGTTCACAGAGCTGCTTTGCTCCAGCCTATACTCAGTTCCCTCTTCTGTGACATTGTGTCTCCTTTCAACCCTCCCCAAAAAGGCACTGAAAGAGATGCCAAAAGCGGTCATCCCTGTATCCACCCTTCCTTAACAGCCTTGATAAAGCCTGGCCTCCCACTGGCTCTGCTCCCATATTTACTGAGCCTGAATGGGCAAAATCCTATAGCAAAGCAAGGAGGGAAAAAACCCAAGATGCTGCCCAAAGCAGGTTGTTCTCTCTGCCAAGCCCAGGCTGGAAAAGCAGCCTCTCCCACAGGAGATCCATTCTGTTAGAGACCCAGGCTTTCAGGACAGATGTAAAGCTAAGGACCAGACCACTTACAGCCATTAGAGATCCTGCAGTCCTTTTGATTCTGTTTTTGATAAGATTAAAAGTGATAAGTCCAGTGTCATGGCTAAATTCCAGCTCAGGTGATTACATGCTCCCTATCTTAATCCCCCGACCCCTCCACAGGTCTGACTAGATGGCATAATAGCAAGCCAATACCAGCTCAATAACTCACATTAATTTTACAGAGGAAGCAGAGCAAAACCAGCAAGCCAAGCTCAGGGAAGACTCTGTTCAGAGGTATTTAAAGCCAAAGAGACTTCAACAAATGCAGATAAGCAAAAAAGTATTTTAACTGTCTAGCAGGCAGAATATTCTCTTTAAAAGCTGATGAGAAACTTAGAGATTTGTATGCATTTGATTGCATATCTGATCATACTTCCTATTGCTATAGACCCAGCCTTAAAATATTGCTAAGGATGCAGTCTTACAATACATACTTGATGTGAGGACCATTAACAATGAGAACTATGTAAGTACCAGATTTGACCAGATGACAGAAGCATTTCTGCATTTTCTCGTCATACATTTACCAATGGCTCATCATCGGAACAGCTTTGTCCTCCAGCTCTAGAGCCATAATTGCATTTTATTGCTGTATTTCATCGCAATTGAGTGCTAAGAACAGCTCTCAAAATGGCTGCTTTTGTTCCACGTAGGACCCTTCCCTCTCCTTGCTGCCTGTTGGGACAATATGTTTATCTTCTCTAATATTTGTTTACCCTTCTTTATCCCATTTATTTTCCTTGACATACATTTTTAATTAGGTGCACTCCTTACATTGCCTGCTAACACATTCATTTAGGAAGAGTAGCTCTCACTACTGCTGCAAATCTCTGTTGTATGCTTAAAAGGTCAAGTCTATTTCTTGCAATAACCTTTGTCTGGCCACGTTGTCAGCCATATATCACAGATAAGATGGCCCCTAAAGAGACCACTTGTATTCCGAAATTATTAAAATACTTTTCCTTTGGTGATAAGGATTCCTAAACAGCAACAGAGGGGTAACAGCATCACACCATACAGTAATGACTTTTTACTTTCAGAGAGAATATACCTTTCATAAGGGACATTCTTCCTTCTAACTCATGGTACACTTAAAATGTGTGGAGATTTTGGTCAACACATTGCTTTTTGCTTTGAACTGGCACCCACTGTCAAGTCCCTGAGCCTCCAAGTCTCCTATGGGCAGGAAGCTGGCTGGACTTCTGTGCATGTCTCTGAAATTCCTCAGGAAACTGGGAAGCACTGGAGCCACCTCATTCAGTGCTCCACCAGGCATACTAACTTCCCATTTGTTTTTCCCAAGCTCAAACCTAGAACAAGGTGCAGAAGGGAAAGCAACAGTAGTGAGAAATGGGCACTCCTCCTCCAGCCCTGTGACTGGGACAGGGGACCACAATGTGCCTGGGGTGCTTCAGAGATAGCTTCAGCATTGCAAAACAAGGCAGGTACCAAATTTGGGTAGTCAATTGGAAAGCATTTGGGGATGCAGACTGCAATGGCAGTTTGCCCTCTCCAGGGTGATCACAAGCAGCCTTGTGTATGTGACTCCTCATACAAGGAAGGCAGCACTTCTGAGCTAAGGAGACCATGCTCAGACATGGAGAGGTGACCTGCCTTCCCCCAGGCCAGCAGCACAGCTGGAGCCAGGATTTAAGCTGGGAACAGGAATCAAAACCAGACTTATTCATGCTTTGCTGGCATTCCAAGTTTGCCCATGCCTTGCCACCACTTCCTTCACATCAGTCTCAGTGACTGTGCAGCCATCTAAAGAGTCAGTTCCGGGGTGCAACTGCAAATACCAGGACAGGAGAGGCAGTGGAAAGTCATGGACAAGCAGGTGGAAGGTTGCAGCACAGTCTCAACACAGCTTACACCAACCAGACCCGTACCTTGAGCATCCTTGACTCTCAACCTCACGCATTTGTTACCTCCTCAGGTATATAGCAGTTGGATGCCTACTGCAAGCCAAGTAACTGGACTACTTCCAAGATAAGCCAGGCTCTCCTCAGCACTGCTGTAATTAATTTACCGGCCTTTCCCTTTCCCCTCCCTGTGCCAGGTCAGCAAATTCACTGTAATGCCAGTTACTAAAACTGTTTCTCGCTCTCTCTGACAGTTTATCAATTTTATTGGCATGAATACGTCTTCCCCAGACAATCCTCTGAAGTAAAGGTATGTAGAACAAACAGCTGAAAGAGCGCAGGACAGAGAGCAAAAAACTTACGTGATACATGGGGCAGGAGGCTGGGAGAGTGATGCTGAGAAGAAAGCATGCCTGAGCAGAGGATAAACATCCTTACCCAAAGAAGCTATGGGACTGCTCCTCTGGGATCAAGGGAGGGCAGCACTGGTGCTGCTTGTGCTCATAGCCATGCAGTAGTTCCCAGGATCCAGGTCAAGCCATCAATAGGGACTGGCTTCCACAATGCCTCTCAAAGCACCTGCTTCTTGCAATATGACATTGCTAGTTTCTGGGATGCTGTGTGAAGCCTACTGTGAAACATGACAAAATAAGATGCATCCAGGCTGCCTGCAAGTTATAAGGTACAAGAAGCACTCCTGCATGATGGGAAACAAGTGGCTAAAACAGAGATATCGGCTCTCCAGCTGTGTAAGCAGGGGTCCTCACTGTGAAGGCACATGTATACCAGCCTTCTCTGCTTTCAGAACACTCCTCAGATTTCATTGCCATCTCAAAGCTGATTATATTTACCCTCCAGGTATTGTCTGCATTGCATTTTAATAATCTGCTCACCTGTTATTATTTTCTCTCCCAAATCTGTCACTCTTCAGCAGTGCTGTAATTTAACTCCAGCTGAAGGCTGCTTGGGTTTGGATGACAACAGCTATTCTATTAGTGTCTGCCACTGACAAAGCTGAAGCTCATCAAATGATAAACAATCATAACTGCCTTTTGCTCTGAGATTTATTTAGATTGTGATGCAGAGGGAGGAAAAAGCTGAAAAGCATTTGATTGTCACAGCCGCACTGTGGGCAAATGTTGGTCTGCAAACATGACATGACTTACCAGGCAGGGATGTCCATTAGCCTTAGAGGTTTTCTAGTGCCAGTTGTGGCACACTATTCCCCCCAATCTCCTCTCTTTCATTTCAGGGGAAAGTAAAAAGTCAAGATGAGATGCTGTTTCTCTGGTTGTGTGGCAAAAGGGGAAGGAGCCAAATGGTCACCACATGGTCTATGGTGCCCAGGTATTAAAAGAGAGGGCAACATCCTGCCCTGTTACACCAAAGTTAATCTGATCTTTGTGAAAATACACCGCAAACACCACTCCATTATTGAACACAAATGTACACGGGAGGAAGGAAAACTCCTTCCTGGATTTTGTGGGTGATCAGCAGTAGCCCCAAAAGCAAAATTACCTCCAAAACAAGCTGACTCCAGGAAGCCAAGGTCCTGCTGCCCTGAAAACACACATTCAAGTAGCTCTTCCGTGCTTGCTTCCTATCTCCCTTGGCCAGCATCTCTTTCAGCTGTGCAACATGACATCTTACATACCAAGCAATACCAGTCAAGATCTGTAGCATCTCCTCTCCAAAAAGAAAGCGTGTGTGTGTGTAATAAAGTATCATTGTACTAAAGTAATTCCACTCTGGCCTGGGGGTATATTATGATGAAGCTTCGCTCTCTGGTATGTTTCCAGACGTTTCCATTTCCTCCCTGTCACTTCCTCTCCAGTACGTTTGCCTGCACTGCTTGAACAGCTGTCAAGTACACTGGGGATGCCACGGACTGACAGCAGCTCACACAATTACACCATCCCGCAGCACAACCCTTCTGCCTGGCCCCACAGCCCTGCCACCTCCTTTACAATGGTGTGACAGCAGCCACCCCTATAGCAGCCACCAACCTGCTCCCTACATCTGAAACTGCCTGCAAGGAGCTGTTTCTTGTCCTAGCAGGGAAAGAAGAGCAGGACCACCAACAGGCACAGGTTTGTTCCCAGGTACAGAGCCAGTCCAGGGCTGTGCCTTTGCTGGCACACACTCATCCACACCAGTGGCCTGACTGGCATCATTGAAGGCAATAGTGGATAGCTCCCTGAGTTCACATGGGCTTGGGCACAGAGAGGGAGGACTACTCTTGCTCTGTACTGTCTGTCAGCCAACAAGCTGCTGTCTCACACTGTCCCACAAGAATATGTGGGCTTGAGACATCTTCAAAGAAGGGTCTCAACCTTCACCTGGACAAGAACTTTAGACTTCTGTGGGGTGCCAAGATCCTCTGCTCTTTAGACAACAATCTGCTTTCTCTCACAGACACATGATGACCAACAAGTTGCTTTTCCCTGGACCCTGCCAGACAGGGAAGGGAAGACCCAGTAATGAGACCCACTCAAATTTTATCCAGGCCAGTTGACCAAGAGGTTCATTGAACATTGCTGGAACCAGGACTAGCAGCTCAACTGCATGCCCTGAAGCAAGTGCCAGAAATGGTCCATAAGGCAGAGAGATGGAGCCTCCCAGCCCAATAGGACAGCTGCAAGTGAGCAAACTACACTGTCTGGCCAGTATGTGTCGGCTGTGAAACAGCTGACACAGCTGTACTTGAAAGATGCCTCCAGTTCCTCAAGACACCAGATCTCAAAACTTGGATGTCTGTGTCAATGTCATGCTACAGACACTGATATTCTGCATTCTGTCATAGACTGCAGTTATCCAGATTTGCCTGCCTACAAGAAGGAGGCGAGGATCAACCCTGCAGTTGCCATCGGTTGCATTATTTGTTTCTATGGTCAGTATCTGTCTGCAGCATGATTTTCTTCTCCAGAGATGTCTGGATATTTTCCAGGATTAAAGCTTCTATTTCGTATCTTGTGCTCTTCCCTCCCTGGAAAGAAAAGCATGCACAACTGCTGGTGATTTCTGAGGTGACAGCGGCTGTCAGAGCCTAGCAGAAAAGGTGAACACAGCAGTTAAAAGAAACTTGCTATTATTGTCAGGTAAAACGTCTGTGTGAATGCCTAAACATCCCAGTGCAGCTTGACTGCTCTCCTGTCAGTCTTGTTAGGAGCTCAGTTTATTACGGTTTGTTATTGCTAGGCTGAATTCATTTTGCGGTCTCTTAATTACAACGCAGTCTGCTTCAGAAATAAAACCTGCAACGGTGTCTGCAAGCACTCACAGAGCAGAGAATTATACCAGGCAAGCTAAAAAAAGATGTTAAAGGCAAATCTTCAGCTGTAAAGGTCTCCAGTTTATGGCCAAGCAGGTTACTGCAGGGGCATTCCAGCCAAGTCACTCTGTGTTAGGATGACAAAGACAAGGAGCAGCCGCCTCAGGTAAGAGCCGTGGTGGAACATAGGCACCACATCACAGCATTTGCCATGCTAATACCTGGTGCCACGACCTTTGGATAGCAGACGTGCAAAACAGTGACATGTTTAGGGGGACAGGTTTGGGGAGAAAGGTAGAAAGGAGCAGCAGAGCAGATGAGGTACAAGGTAAGGAATTTGTGTGCATTACAGATAGGTTCCCACAGGCAGCTGTAAACTTGGTAAACGCATTACATTTTGGAGATTAATGAGGTGAGATGCTTGCAACGGGACCCTGTTCTAGGCAATGTCTTCTGCCAGCAAAAACTCTCAGACTCTATGGAAAACATGCAAGCAGCTGCAGGGGGATGTGTAAGCATATGGAGAGAATCAGCTGTACACAGGGAGCAGTTCCCAGCAGTGTAGAGGCAGGCTTCATATTGGGAAAGGTGGTGGGATGTATTTTTAATGAGTAAGGCTGCAGCACAGCCGTCACTAGAAGCACTCAAGGAGACATTTCACCTGCCCATGGCACAGGGTTGGAACTGGGTGAACTTAAGGTCCTTTCCAACCATTCTATGTCTGTTAGGAGAGTGATGCTGCCTTTTCTGCCTGCGCACAACTGCGGGACAATAAAGGACCAACATCTCAGGTGGTCATCACTCTGCTCCAGCAGAGGTCCTTCTGAACACCTCCAACAGCATAGACTGGGTGTACAAACCCTTCATAAGAAAACTCTGATCCCTTCTGCCCAAGGTAAGAGAGAACCTCCCCACATTGCAACTGGGGCTCTGTTGTCCAAAACACAGGTCTGCAATATTTAAGCCATATTTAAAAGCAGAGTACAAACCCAGCAACATGATGGGCACCTCAGTTCAGCAGTGCAAACCAAGCAGCTCCTACAACATCGACCTGGGCATGCTCTGAGGCTTCTCTATCTTCGTGCAACTCCATACCACCAGGGCTCCCTCTATTTGACAAAGGACAATTGCTCTTTGCAAAGTCCAGGGGTAAAAGCACTGCCACCCACTTCCACCAAATCCTTCCCAGACCTTATCAGAGATACATGAGGACTGACACCCTAGTGCAGTTTGACAGCAGGCAGATTTAACAGTGACAGCGTGGGGTAAAGCGTTACTGCGAAGTGTCACATTTGCAACACCTCCCCCCTGAAAATCACAAGAAGTCCTGGTGCTGTTTGCTTCTTCATGTAAAAAGTGTGGAGTAGGGGGACAAAATGTTTGCTTGGTCTCAGCAGCCCAGTCCTGGCTGGGCCAAATCACTTCAGCATTTTCCTGTCTGTATAGATGTGTCTCAAACAGTGATGTTCTTACCATTGTCACTCATCAGCCAGACCAAAAAATGCCTATTAGGAGCTTCTCTCAACATTCCACCTACATTTCTCTCCCTCAGCTTTATCACATCACTCCTACTTGTATACCCCCTGCTACCCTTCTGAGCATTGCCTCTTCCTGAAGTTCATACCCTTCAAATTACAGGGATACAGTTGTGTTCCCTTCTTAATCACCAATTATCCATTATAAATGCATTTAGTTGCTTTAATGTTTCCTCATACCTCAGCTCCCCTCCAGCACCCTTGTCATTATTGCTATTCTTTGTACTGCTTCTAACATGGCAATAAGATGTAAGCAGCTAGGTTTGGGTGGGATCTGACCAAAGCTGCATGCTAATTTCATCGTTAGCCAGATTAGGTGCCTCTGCCAGGATACTGGTGTTTGCTCATCAGCACATCTCATCACTCATAGCTCTGCTGTCCTCCAGCCGGCTGCAGTTCCCTTCTCCCACTATCATTTGTTGGGTTTATTTAACCAAGGGATTAAAAGCTTTCAGGACAGTAATTACAATGATCTCTTAAGTGCCATCTCTGAAGCCTGATAACATGCCAGATGTCATCCAGTGCTGCATGGCATGTTTTCTGGCAAGGGAAGTACCTGCAGGGATGGATCAGTGTTCCCATACACAGCCTCTGCAAGTGATCTCAACCCATGGCAAACTGAGCCCAAGGCTAGAATGCTGTGGCCACAGGCATATGCAGGAACTTGGTGCCATGTGAAACATAGGGCACTGCCTTGCCATGGCCAGTCCTGCTAGGAAAGACTGTATCTGCACATGTTCAGTGGCTCTATCTGCAAACACAGACTGAATCTAGGGCAGGAAAAGAAGTCAGGGATGCTCTGAAGTGGCAACTGCAACCTTTAACTGTCAAGGAAAAAGAGGCAGCATAAAAGCCACCCACACATGACTGTAGAGTCACTCGAGCATATTAGAGCCAGAATGAAATGAGTATCTGATGATACATAACCACAGTATTGAATGATAGCCCAAGACTGAAGCACTTGCTCCCAGAGCACAGGCTGGGAAGTACCCTACAGGTAGACCTATACTGCACTTTGCCCATGGGGCAGAAACACAGGGATGTCATATATCTTCAATTTGTTAGCTTTCTGTGTATGTTCCAGGAACAAATCTCCATAAAATGGAGCTAATGAGTCTTGCCTGGTTTGAGACATGGAGCTGAAAAGCTCTGCACATAAGGAACAGGCAGTATTAATAATACATTAGACTTCTCTGCGACACCATTCTCATAGCTGGGAACATACATGACCCTGTGCAAGCTTTATCATCTCCCATTTCTGTGCCTTGGGGCTTCAAAGTAGTTTCAAACATGGGAAGTCCTCCCCTCCACTTGCTGCAGTTTCTTTTATTCCTACAGAACCGTCCAAACTTCACATCACCTGAGCAGAAGATAAGTAAAAATTGCCTCAGCCATAGAGGAGAAATCTAGGTTAATTATGTTGATAACTTAACCCCCAGGCTAATCTCTAGTCCACTAAGGTAAGCAGATGGTCAGCTCACTGCAGGGAAGAGAAGAGTAGCAACTCCCATTCACAACATGCAAGACACATCCCTGAGAGGGTGGGTATTCCCAACCTGCTCCCTTCCCCCATGGACAGGTTTCTTTGCATCCATGTCTGGCAAGGTAACCTGGAAAGGGAAGCACAGATCCGACAGGAGATAAACAAAAGCCCACACAAGGAGGGTTTTTTGTGATTCAAGGGATCAGTGCACTAGCATAGACTGAGAGCAGGGAGGGACAGGGAACAGGAGGCACATTCAGATGGATCTTGCAAGTTGGCATACCTGAAATGGAATGGTTAGACAATATATCCATGTGAAATAAAACTCAGACATAGTATGCCATTGCAGGGTTAGGGTTAGCATTGCAAAGCAGTCTCCTGACCAAAGCAGATATTGAAAGTACCCCCAGGAGCACTACCGTGGGCTGTGTCTCTGCCAAGGCTACAGGGAGGACTGTGTGGTCAGGGCTAAGAACAGGTATCCCAGCTCCCAGCTCCTATTCTTTCAATGACAAATATATCCAACAGGAACAAGGCATTTTGACAGTTTCTCCATCTGTGAAGAATTCCTCTACTCCTTGCAGGAGGATTTTGTAAAGCTTAAATGCCTCTAAAGTGCTTTTTGGCCCTCAGATGAAAAGCAACAGTGACACGGCACATCTCTCTTAGCAGTCATGCCATTTCTTCAGTAGAGAGACAGGGATGCCAGAAACTGCTCTGCCTGCCTAATTGCTCCCTGGCTCCCACTGAAATCACACAGAAGTCTTCATTTGCTCTCCTTTGTAGAAACAGCGAGTCCCAGGAGAATAGATGCTGTACATTCAGGTTTATGTGCAAACAGCTGCAGGTATAGAAGGGAATCTCCAAACTACCCATTCTGGGGATCACTTATCAGGGCAAAACTGCCTCATCCCTCCCCAAACTTCATCCTCCAACCACTGTAGCAAGTGACTGCCCAAATGCTGACCCTCTACAGGCTACCTGCTAGGACACCAAAGGTCACCACAGCTTGGGAATAGCCAAGCTTATAGGGAAGCAGAAATTGGGAGCTTCAGACTGTTATTTTTAAGATACAATTTAAGGCTAATGTTCATACTGCAATGCTGCGTTGTGATATATGAGATCCCTGTGTGAACTCATCACAGGATCAAGCCACAACATAACTGCTGAGTGGACAGACTAACATGCAACATGCACATTAATTATATCTGAAGGAGACGGGACCAGCTGGTGCACATTAGAGCCATTTGGTTTATATAGGGGACAGCCTTAGCAGCCTTCCCTTAAACATTCACTTGAAGGTGAGCTGCACTTTAGGAAAAGCAGGGGTTGGAATAAGATAGCATCAGTATAGCCGTGGGTACATTTGCTCAGTGTATTGCAGGCAGAAGCAAACCCTGACCACCCTGTGAGCAGATAAAGCTGCATAGCCATGTTTAGCATGCTGAGAGGCAAGATGCATTAGCTTATACTGAGCATTGCACTGAAGCAGTTTTATGGCTTTCAGACCAACACTGGCTTGCATCTACCAACTCGAATGAGAGGTTAAGGGAACTTACTGAAATGTCATGTAGGCATTGCCCGCATCAGCTTCCTGTGAGCCTGCAAGTTCTCTGATCATCATCTTTCCTTCCCGACCCCCCCATCCTCTTCTGTAGTGCGGGTTCTTTGGGAGACAGCAATTGATGACACTGAGCACTAACATGCACACACACAGAGGGATGGGTCTGCAAAAGAAACCACTGCTTCCCTGAGGAAAGTACACATGGCTACTCCAAGCAGTCATCCTTTTCCTGCTGCATCTTACAGGAGCACCAACAGAAGGCACAGCTTCTGTCGGAAAAATTACTGTTAGCAAAGGATCCCTTCTTGCTGGTGAGACCTGCTGCCTCTCTATGTGCACCTGCATGCCAGCTCTGCTCACCCAGATATATTCAATGGCTTCTTATACCTGCAGTTATGGAAAACCAACTGAGCTGTTCCTCTTGTGGTTCAAGTTTCAGTATCAATAGAACATTCTATGATAATAGCTATAACCAGCAGCACAAGCCTGTTACACAATTACTGATGGCTCATGCTGGCATGAGGAACCAGGCATCTCCCCAGACCCTCTAACAAAGATGGCTTGCCACTTCCTTCTCCACCATCCCATGCCAACTTCTTTGTGCTGTGCTCCTTGTCATGACAGCACATCTGTAGGCAAATAAGCATCAGAACCTTAGTGTCACTGACAGACATTTAAACCACAGGTCCCTAAACCCTGTTAAAGACACAACTGGGAAACATCAAGGAAGTAAAAGCTTGCAGCACTCACCCTGCTAAAAGCAGCATTACCAGCAATGGGGTGAGAGCAGGAAAGACACCTTCTTACATCTCAGAGCCCTGTATGAATTGGTGCATAAAGACACTAGTCCTGCACCGATAGCTGGGTGACATTGGCAATACAGTGCACCAACCAACTCTGCACTGAGCCTTGCCACCCTGCTTTGTGTCCCCTACAGAAAGACTGACATCAGTGCTGCAAAAAAGACGGAGATGTTTTAAGTAGCAAGGAGATATCTGACAATGGCAGAACATGTTAACATGGCAGGTGGCAACCCTGTAGGACACTGAGGAAGAGCAGAAAGACATCACATTTCAGTGAGGTTTTCCTTGCCTGACTCACTTGAAGGAAGAACCCTGCTTCCGATTCAGTCCAGCCTTCCTCAGTGATAATTTCTAATCCATCAGATGAAGGATTACAGGAAGTTAGAAGAGACAGATGGTGCTGCAAAGACAGAGGAGTCTTATTCCTTGGCTGCAGTGTGTACTTCCTGAGGTTACAGACAGGATTTCAGAAAGCTTCATCCTCCATATAAGTGGCCCACAGACAGCCTCATACCATTGAGATGCTGGTTCAGTGAGGGGAGCAGCAGAGCCTGCTGGCAGGAAGGTTTGCAGGGGCTGTAAGGAAGAGGGATCCTTCCTCTACACAGCCTCAGGGTTTTTGATTTGCATCCAGACAGGGAATAAGGATATGTTACATCCATCCAGCACTTTGCAATGGCACAAGCACAGCCCTCATTGCTTCCCTATACCACAAAACCTCTTCACAGTTTTACCTGCTCAAAAACGAGACACCCAAGTTTTACAGCAGGTCAGTGCAGAGACTGGGACAAAAGGTAGGAGCTGATCCCTGCAGTCTGCTCTGCTCTCATCCAGAAGCACCCAAACCCACCTCCCTCTACCTTATCCATGCCCTAAGACCAGCCAGGGCATCACAGTCCCACAGTGATGTGCCAGAAAGGCTGCAAGAGAAGGATGCTTTAGCTGTTGGATTTCTGTTTTAATGACTTTGCAAAAATCTGCAGTGAAAATTCATGCATGAATGGGATTTTTTTTGCATCTGCTTTTTTAATTTGAAGACACATTAGAAATATTAGGTCTCGGCTTCCTTATTTTTGCCAAAGACATATCCAGTGAACCAATGAAAGTCACATCATAAACAGAACCGAAGGCTGAGCCAAGAAACTGGAAGAACCATTGAAAGCTCACCCTCTGCTTTATGTTAACACATACTTAAACCAGTTACCTAACAAAACATAGAATAGTTAGGGTTGGAAAGGACCTTAAGATCATCTAGTTCCAAACCCCCTGCCTACAAGAATGAACTATTATCCTGAAAGCCAGTGCAATTTTCAAACAAGGATGAAGAAACTTCACCATACACCTTCCCTATCTTTTCAGAAGCCCTCCAGGAAAATGTGGGAGAGGCCTTCCTGATATTTCCCATGAGAACAAATAGAGAAAAATAACCAAACCATAGATCCAGGGGATTTCAGACACCCGCAGATAACTGCACAGTCATCAGCAGCACTGCAGTAACCTCCAGCAATGGATCAGTGAAATGTGCACAAGTTCTGACAAAAGAAACATCTCTGCTTCTGATAGTGGTACATTTCTTCTTTTTAAGGGATATCTTTAAAAGAAGCAAAAGGAACAAGCCTGAGTCACAGCACTTGGTTCTGCACTTGGCTACACAAACCTCAGCAAAACCTCTCCCTTTCCCAAGCCCTAGCCACCAAGCAAGGATCTCTGAGACATTTCTAAAGCCTGCAGATGAAAATGTACGTTGGCAAGTCCAGGAGGAATAAGCGACACCCGCTGATTTCACACTGGCACAGGCAAGACACAGAGTGCCCTTCCTGCCCACCCCATCACATCCAGAACAGGGGTGGCAAAGGCTTCTTGAACAATCCCAAGCAGTTGCAAACTGACCACGCACCCATGCCCTCAGTTAACAAATAAAACTCCAGAAAGCTCACACCGTGCTTTCTCCCCACCCCTTTTCAGAATAAACCACCTAAAGCTCAGTGGACCAAAACCCCAGCGGTGAATCTGAGCATGGTCCAGAGGGCAGGCAGTGCCTTTTACCTCCATCTTCTGCTTCAGTGGAATGTGCTGAGGGTGCTATTTACAGCAGAGGCACGCCAGTTACTCTTTCTCTGGGAGCCGTGGAGGCTGCAGGAATAATGAGACAATTATCCTCTTTATTCCCACCAGTGGTGGGAATGAGACCGCCTTTGTCCCATGCTCTGGACTGCACCAAGCTCAGGCATCTTGTGCTGCCTTTGTGGAGGCTCCCAGGACATTTCAGCTGAGGCAGCGCTTGGTTGCACATGAGGGGGCACAAAGACCACAATAGACCCTGGGTATGCCCACACAGCAGAAATCTTCCCACTGTGTGTCCCTGTTCCCCTCAAAACACAGGTTGTGCCCTACTTGGGCCAGGAAATGCAGACAGCAGATGGGAGGGAATTAAACTCAGATTGAGGAGAGACTCAGGCCTCCTAGAATTGAGACTTATTCCTGGCAACACACAGCTGAAAAGCACCTAGATTATCAGCAGTCCTCGTTAATTCACCAGAGGGTATTATCCAAGCTTGTTACAAGATTGATGTTCACTGTGGTACAATCATTCATAGTTACCCCTCAGCACTTGGCCTGGATAGGGATGCAAAATCTAGCGGCCAGAAGTTGCTTCTCTTCCTCGCTTGATCATTTTGCTGATCCCTTGGCCTGAGCATAATGATGAGATTAGAAGGTTTTTGGGTTGGTTTGGGTTTTTTTTTGCTTATTAGTCTCCTTAAACTAAATTCACACTTCTGTGGGCCACTTCTCATCACTGCTGGGATCATTAGAGTCAATAAGAACCTGCGTGAGCTGCTGTGGCACAAAAACAGCACCATGAAGAAGCAGAGACTTGAGCAGACAGTTGCCTTCCCCTGATGGGGCAACACATGCAATGGCTCTACACACAGCCAAGAGACTGCTGGAAAACAAGAGAAAGAGAAAGCAAGAGAAAGTATACAGACACCAAGCCTGATGGCAAAACCAGAGCAGAAAGTCCTTAATGCAAAGTTACGTGCTGCACTGCTCTGCCTGTGTGTGGGCTAGATGGGCCCTTCCACCCTAACCCTTTCCTCCACCCTGTGTTTCAGGGAAAACACAGGATTGTAGGCTTCACAGGCTGCAGAAATCATCCTTAGGTAACACCTTTCACTGATATTCTTATTTCAGCAAGCACAACGGGCTGCCGCTCTCCTATAGCAGTAGCAGCCAGGCAGCCCTCACAGCTACAAGCCCTCACACCATCTTCGGCTCCTTCTCCATCACCATATCTTCTGGCTTTCACCAGAGAAGCTCCTGTGGCTCAATGGCTGATGGAGATGCACACAATGGAGCCGGTCATTGCACAGAACAGTTGTATTTACAAGTTGTGACTTGTCGAGGTCATATCAGCTAGAAAACAAAAAGCCTTTATTCTTCCCAACCCCTTGTTTTTCAATGGGCACCAGGCACGTGAGAGTGGCACGGCTTTGCACGCAGCTGTAGCACCCACATCCTGCACTACCAGCAGCAGAAAAACCTCTCACTGCAGCAGACACTTGGCTGTGGTGGCAATACAGCCCGTTTACACCCTCAGCTACACAGAAAAGGGGTAAAATATCCTGCCATTCCCTGCATGCTCACTGGGAAAAGCTGCCAGGCACCAAGGTCCCATGCCTCCCATTCCTGGACAGCAGAGGAAGGCAGGTAAGAACTGCATGGCAGTGAAGGGGAAGTATAAGTCAAGTATTCTGGCAAGTGCAAGTAGCAAACCTGGACAAAGTGTGAAGGAGAAGAAAAGGCAAGACTACTGACACCAAATTATTCCTCCCTTGGCTTACCCAGGTGTCCATGTACCTCTCCCCTCCCAGATAACAGTAAGAAATAAACCAGTTCTTTATTATGTTCAGGTAATAATTTGCTCGTGAAAGAAAGAAGCATAGAGGTTATGGATGCCAGGGCCAACACAGCAGTTGAAACTCAGAGCTTTGTTTCCACTCCACTTTTCCCCTCCTGTCTGCCAGCATCTGGTGCCTAGGTAAAGCAAAAGACCTACTCCTTGACTTGAGGCAACAGCCTGGACATGCCCTTCCTGACCTCTCTTTTTCAAACCAGGTAAGAGGAGACAGCCCTCCATTTGATCCTGGCAGGAAAATCCAGCCTCTGTGCCAGGAAAGCATTGATGAGGCATCTCTTCCCTATCGAAACTCTCTGCCCCAGCCCACGGCCACAGCAGCCATGTGCTGACCTTTTCCTGACACAAGCCTCTCACACATTTCATAAGAGGATCGTTGTTTTCTTGTGGGTTACATATTTAAGACATTATATTTGGAGCATAGATTGAAAGGATCTTTCATTCCCCTCTCACCCACACATACACACTTGCTGCTCCCTCATGGCCAGCTCTCATGTGCATACTCACCCACCATGCATGCTTTTTGGCTGCCTCCATCACACAAGGTTTAACTAAACACCCTCGAGAATTGCTTTCAAACTTATTGACTGATTATTATGTTTGCAATGACCTTTTTTATACCCTGACTGTGGCAATTCAGAACCAATGTGAGGTGAACAAAAAGATTCAAAGGGGGGAGAAGGGGCAGCACAGACTGCACTTAGAGCAGGATGTGGGAAAACATGGCATCAGTCCCCAAAGAAGTCCAAGCCCCACCATGGACTGTGAGTAGTCCTCAGTGAATCTCATCGCAGTCATGAGGAAGGAAGGACTTGAGGTGCCATGGAATTGCTTATGGTGTGCAATGGGCATTTCGATACAGAAACGTCCCACAAAGAATAACCTCAACCCTCTTCCCCTGACAGCAGAAGACCCAAAACTGAAACACTACAGAGTGCCCAGGAACAGGAGGGCAGATGAAGTGCTCCATTAAGACCTTGCAATGCGTCTTCATCTTATTGTGCAAAAATGCCCACAAACTTGAAAGAGTGGAGCATGCCCCAAAGTACAGAAGGGGAAAAAAAACCCATCCAGATGACAGCAGATCCTGCTATGCTCATCAGAGGAAGAAATGCCTTGCAGATGACCAACAGTCTGAAACATGAGATTAAAGCATGTGCAAGAAAAGCTAAAGTTAGGATCATTGTCCAGGTAAACTGAGAAAGCCTAGAAGGAAATCCTCCCATGGATGCCAGCACTCAGACTGGAACAACCCTTTCAAGTGCAGTTAGTGCAGGCTTCCCTGCCTGAGGCTCTGGTTTCCAGGACACCTAGTGCAAATGACAGAGAGATGAACTGGGTGGGTTTTTTTGAGTAAGTAATACACCCTGGATTTATGCTAGCTGCTCATCTTCAATGCTGGATCTAAATCCAATGCTCCTCTGTCATTGACAACGCTGAAACAACAGAAAGTTTTTGTCACTGAATATCTCTGTGAGAGCTCACACCATCCTTGCAAAGACACAGAGGAACAAGGATAATGGGGTGGGGGAGAAAGAGGGGAAAATTAGGCATCAGCCTAAGGTGTAACAGGAAAACTGCTTCATTCCCATGCAAAGGGGCAGGTGAAGAGGAAGATGTAGCTTGCTGTGGCCAAGTCAACACACAACGAATGCCAGTAGTCCTAATGCTGCAAAGACAGGGAGATTGCAAGGAGTCTGCCTCTCTTCAGCCCACCCTATGACTCCACAAGTATGGCCACATTTGCACCCCAGCTTGTAGCACACTTGTCCTACTTCCTGGGTTTCTTGCCAGGCTTAACTCGGCATCTGCAATGGTCCATGGTAAAAAGCACTGTCTAAAGCAGTTGCTAAGTACTGCATGCACTGGTTTCTGACACTTGCCAACTGTTTCACTGCAACATCTGTCACAAGGCAGACAGATGCTCACCACACACAGCATGGCAACTCAGACTCAGCCCAGACCAGCACCCACAGCAACCAAAGTCCTGTGTTTGAGTTGATGCTGGTTTTAGGGACACAGCACAAATCCAGTTTATGTTTCTCTAGGGACTGACCTCAGACAGTGTTCTTGTTCCTGCCACTCCTCCAGGGAACATGCCTTTGCCACACAGATTCATGCCTGGTAATAAGGATGGCTTCGTTAAGCACCAGCACAAGTCAGAAGCAGCATCAACTCATAGCATGGGCTAAGCAGCACCCGCGGGACCTGGGCCAGTGCCAGAAGGGGCATCCCATCTTACCCCTCAAAGGGGAGCAGAAGATCTCTCATTGTCATTAGGGCTGCCTAGTAGATTTGCCCACAGATGTTTGTCTTTGATGAGGGAGAAGGCAGACACGTGAGCCCTGTTCGGCACACAGGGTATGCTCTGTTAATCAAAGTACTGAAAGTTGCTGTAATCAGGGCCAGAAAGTGCCTCATCTGAGCTGAGCTATAACTGGTAACTACAAAACCCAGCAATATTCCTGCTTTCTTATGCCTAATAATCTATCCAAGTTCACATCAGAGACCTCCTTTCCCCCAGCGTGGTTATTAATTTGGTTTCCTTCCTTAATTTGGTTGCACGTTTTGATGAATTCTGGCAAATGCAGTATTCTGGAGACTACAGAAAATCAGCCAACAAGGTACAAAGCTATAAGGATGAAGAAGGCAGTGCAACGTCACAGTTCCTCTCCCAGCGAAACTAGGCTAAAAATGGATCCTGCAAGTGCACTGTTTAGCTTCTGCATCAAGAAAAACTCAAGAGCCTCCAATCCTGTCTGAAATGCAGTTTGGGCTAAACAGCCCTTTCCATTCTTAGCTTCATTTAGGCAATAGATTTTTCAGGACTTTTAAAAACCTGAAGCATTTGAAGTGAACTATACATATTAATGTCCCTTTCTTTACCTGACTTAACTCCTGAACCTTTCCTGCCCATCCCAGTATACACACAGCCATTAGGAGGTGGGAATGCAGGAGAGAATGGAGGCACTGCTGTGGCATGCTGAGGTAACACTCCCCACCAAAACCCCTATGTATGAGTCTAGGTTTAGGCTGAGGCTGGTGCCTGGACTGTAATGCCAGCTCCTTCATTGAGCAAGCCCATGCCATGAGGTTCATTCCTAGCCATGGCGCTCATCCTATTCCTCCTTGGTTACACCAGGGTTGTGCCAGATCACCCCTGTAGCCATCACACAGATAGGGATCAGCTCCCATGATGGCTACATGAAGGATCCATGCTTAAGCTTCTTCCACTGCAGTTCTTGTGCCTGCTCAGGATGAGCTGGGATTCAGGCTCAAAGTGTCATTATTCCTTGGTAAGCATCCAAGTGCTCCAGGAGGCATTGGAACCTGTATGGTGGAACCGTACCAGTATGTGGAACCCGGTACTCTTCCTCCACACTGCTCAGCAGTCATTTCTTGATGCTCAGCCACTTCACAAGCCCCACTGATTCACCCAGAGAGGTAAAACCCCAAAGGACAGAGCCTTAGCAAGCTGAAAGTCAGAGCTGGACTCTCTCATGCCTGATCCTACTGAGGCAGAGAGCAACCTCCTACCGTGGCATGAGCA
>JASSUY010038760.1:51043-81045 GCA_032466535.1 Forpus xanthops
AGCTGAAAGTCAGAGCTGGACTCTCTCATGCCTGATCCTACTGAGGCAGAGAGCAACCTCCTACCGTGGCATGAGCAGACTGCTCCATGGGGCATCAGTAAGGAGACAGGGGAAACCTCCTGGCAGGGAGGAGGAGCTTCAGCCCCAAACCTCACACTGCCCTTCTTCCCTGCTGAGGTTAGAGCACAGACACAGCACCCGGTCACTGTGTAGGCACAGAGACGGAGGTGGAGGCAAAGAGCAGAAACTATTTCAGGTTCTGTGACCCCATCTTCACCAAATAGGATTAGCAGACACAATCCAATTGGCTGAGGTGGGTCATGGTGCTGAAAATAGTCCTGTACTCTTGCCCTCTTAGCTGGTAAATAGCTTTCAGCCCTCAAAAGTGCTGAGCTGCACTATGCAGCCATGGAAAGAGCTTGCACACAGGAGCGAAACAGCTCAAGGAGGAGGAAGGGGAAACCTGGGCACCGGGTGAAATTCTGCTGCGGCATATTCAGGTCAAAAGGACAGCCTGAAAAGAAGCATTAAGGAACAGAAAAAGGAAAGAGAACAGAAGAAATGGGTTTGAAGATGAAGCTTTAAGTAGTTTGCAATGATGATTTCTATTTAGGTGCATCTCATGCGTAATGCCCACATGGCTGATGTGGGACTAGGAACACTGGAAGCGGTGTATTAGCACACAGAGTCTGGACCCTGACACATAATCCCCTTCACAGAGAGACTGAGAGTCATCGTAAAGACTGTACATGAGTTTTGCTTCTGCTACTCTGCTTGGAAGCTTCTTCCCAAACTTCCCTAACAGTTCAGAACTCTGCTTCTATTCCCAGACCAGGTTATCTAGCAGATTTACTATTGCCAACACCTTCCTTTAGTCTTAAAAAGCTCTTCTCTTATCGCACTGTTTACCTGTTGACACACTCTCATACTCCCCCCCCCCTTCCATTTTCCTCAGGCTAATCAGCCCAAGCTCCCCTCATCAACCCTTGCAGGACAAGCTTTCCATTGCCTCATCATCCTGACAGGCATCACCTTCTGCACAAGTGCAGCTTCCTCTTAGCAAGATCAGCCAAGAGCAACTCCATCCACCCAAAGGAGGAGACTACATAATGGGAGACTGTTGTTTATTGTTGATTCTCCTTTGTTGGTTGGCTTGGGGGTGTTTGTTTTAGGTGGGAGGGTGGCCTTTTTCATTTTAAAAGCAAAACTTTCTCCTTTTGTGTCTTGGTCACTGGAATTTTCAGTGTCACCACTTTGGTCTTCTCTGATCCCAGGGGAGTTGCATTCTTTAAGCTCTTGAAAAGCTGCCTGCATTCAGCTGTCAGGATAGCCCCATGTAGAGATCATCAGTTCCCTGTCCCCCCTCCATGGGCACTGAGATGATAGGAAAGAGGAGCTGATGCTGGAACAGTTTCATTTCTGCTCTCTGGCACAAGCGATACAAACAGCAATGCCGTTCCCAGCTGTCAGTACAGGGTGAAAGCAAAGCCTGTGCACAGAGATACCAAACTCACTGTGATGGAAAGTGGGGCTCAGAAGAGCTCTTTCCTTCCTCCTACTCTTGCTCGACCTAGTGCTTGCAGGACACTGATGGCAGTCACTCTCCTGCTCCATTTCCATTGCCACGTGATGGTCCTCCTAGACTTTCACTACAGTTGGTTGAGGAACACTGCTGTCCAAACTGATGAAACAGCAATTCAGCAGAGGATGCAGGAGGCACTTTAGAGAAGTGGCAGTGAAACCAGACAAGATTTCAGCACATTTATCAAAGTGCCTGCAGATTCCATTTCAAGGCGGGAGCGACACTTATAAATAATGAGCAGAGCTGCTCTGCATCTAGAGCATTTTAATAAGTAAAAGCATAAAAAAGCAGCCTAAACAGCACAGTTAGTTCTGCTTCCACAACGCTTCCAGTCTTCCAGCAATACATGTCAATGATTTTCTCCTTTGCAGTCTCTGAAAGCGTGACTCTCCCGGAGTGACGCCCTTTTGGCATAGTGATGATCTTTCATATACAGAGGCTACCACACTGTTACTGACAGATGCAGAGCTCTACGCGTGTGAACACATATGCGCATGTGCATATGATTTCATTCACCAACTGCTTGCTCTGGCTTCAGGCACAGAATAATCCAGCCCAGCCTCTTCGCTATATACTGACTTTATGCATGCCCTCTTCCTTGCAGTCACTACTGGTTTTGAGGATGGCACCTGGGGGAATCTATCTGCTATTTCACCCCATTTTAAACCCTGACAAAAGGAAAAAGCGGGAAAGTATTTTCCAAGACCAAGCTCTGCCGATGTTCCCCCTTCCTGCCCCACAGCATCCCTGCTGCCCTGCCCATGAGCCAATTTAAAGCACAGATGACAAAATGCTTAGCAGTCTTCCAACACAGCATCAGAGGGCAAAGTGGAACCTACTCTGGGCATAAAGCAACCTTGCCAACACCACATTTCCTTACATACCATTAAAACACAACCTGACCAAGCAGGACAGCAGGATCACAACACACACATCACAGCAGCACAGGCACACTCACACTGCCCAAACCACATCCCCACTCTTCAAGGATGTTCTGCCAGAGGACTCACATCTCTGAAGGTCCTGCAGAGCTCTGTCAGTCCATCCTGTGACCAGGCTCGAACAAGGTGCACTACCATGAGCACTGTGATTCATCCAGCCTTTGCAAGTCTCAGGGAGCAAAATCCGGATGGCTCAGTCCCTGCTGCACACCCTGCAGTGCCTGCCCTTTCACGCCCAGCTTGAGTGATGCCCACCGTATGGCACAGTAAGCATACCCTCTCTGCTAATGTGATTCACAGCCTAATTAAACCCCTGCAGAAAGAAGACATTTCCACTGCATCTTGCTGCGAGTGATCTGCACGCACTTGCAGAGATGCAGCAGTTCTTGCTGCCACAGCATCCTCTTTGCAAAAGAGACAGGAAGGTGCCGTGGGCAAGCGAATGGCTTCTACTGGAATCATTCACTTTGTTGATGAATACTTGGAAATGCCAGGCCACCAGAGCTTCCCGGTCCCCCCTCCAGCATGGCAGACAGTGTGAGTCATGGGTTTGCCAAAGAAATACACCTGATGTGCTGGTAGGAACCCACCTCTCCTACCCAGGCCGTTCAGGGAAACATATGTGAATCTAAAGCAAGAGGAACACTGTTACTGAGACCATGAAACCCTAACAAGCATAAGCAGTTCATTGTACTCTTGCCACCCATTCACAATGGTAGCCACTGCAGGTCATACGGGAAAGTGAAAGAGGGCAAACAAACAGTTCCCAGGAAACTTTATCTTTATGGGTCCAAAGGGGAAGGGAAAAACCCCAAACAAACAAAACAAGAAGAAAATCCCTGATCAAATCAGATATGAATGCCACAAAAATTAAGAATAAATAAAAAAGGGATACAAATACATAACCCGAGACCAAGTGCCCCACTGTTATTGTGCAGCTGAAGAGTCTGCTCCCCTTGGGAAGGGTTCACTTTCATAGTGAACATGCGCTGCTGAATTACACATTGATGCTAGTGAAGGGATGCTCCCTTCCCAGCAGGCGAAGGGCAGATTCAAAGAACTAAGAATTCAATATGCAGCTGTCAGAGAAAACAATGAGCTGTTTCCAGGGCTATATTTATAGCTAGGTTTAGGGCCATTCTATACAGTATTTAGAGCTACTGATGGGTTTAGGTTTTTTGGAAGGTGACTTCCAGTTTTCCTTTTACTTAATTGTGAGTCACGTGTGATACCCACGTGCAGATTGGTCCATAAAACTGAAATGCAACAGGCTGAACTATCATCAGTCTCCTACCTAAACACTCCTAATCTGGAAATGAAATGCTGAAGGTTCTCATAGTAACATTATACCTCAGTGCTTTACATAGCCAGCACCCAGCAAAATAGTCTTTGGAAAAAAAAAAAAAAGCCACAATATTCATACTGAAAATACAATCTTCTCCAAATTCAATAAAGACAAGATAACTTTTCCAAAATGCCACAATTTAGAAACCTATCCATCTGAGACATTAATGTTACCATAACACAAGCGTCTGTTTTTCTCTCCCTGAATTCCCTGACATACACTGTTGAGATATAAAGAATCAGCTCAGTTATGTGTTACCAGTTATAAGTGGAGCTGCTCAGCTTGAACAAGCCACACCAGCATGAACTCTGTCAGAGGGAGTGCAGCATTTAAAAGCTGTCTGGCAAGAAGGTCCCCTCCTGCAGAGCTTATACACCCATAGAAGTACAAAGATGGAAACAATCTGTTTGCCGTGTTAAAACTTGCCTAAAGTCTCATACTGAAAATTGCCACAGGAGCTCAAGAACTCCTGTGGGATTTAACATCCCCAGGGTCCCTTGCACTTCATTAGTTGGTAATGTTAACACAAGGCCCAAACTTGTTGGGCTTTGAGCATCCACAGCACATCGATATGGGCTGTCAGCTATGATGGCTCCACTGAAGTGCTGAGCATAACAAACAGCACACCAGGCCCTATAGCCTCAAACATCACTGAGTACTCAGCCTCCTTGAAACGTATTGCTACTATTGCTAACTTTATTCAGTTTGGTTTCTATTCCTTTTTTCTTCCTCACAGCAAAGAGCAAAAAGGGTCCTCCCAATAAAGAAAATGTGACTATGAGTTTCTACATACTTTTGTTGCTTTCATATTACAAATAGCCCTGCCCCAAAGACTGAAATAAAGGCACCATCCTTCACAATCCACAGCACTTTCTCCTCAGAGCACAACGATATCATGCCATCATAAAGACACACACAAAACACTGTCAAATCAACAACCAGAATTCCCCTCACTCCTCTAGGCTGATCCCGAACTGAGAGACTCCATCCCGAAAAGAAACCCAGTCTTACTAGTCACTAGAGGATGAAAGCTGAGTGTACAATGAGGTTTCCATCATGGATACAGGCAGCAGAGGACTGCTTGGAAGAGGAGGGAGTAATCCTGCAGTGATGCCACCAAGATGGGAAAGTGGTACCAGCAAACTGGTATCTCTCCCAGGTACTGCCATCAATTTGCTTAAAGCCTCTGCTAACAGTTTATGCCCAGGTGCTGGGAATGTTTCAGTGCCTAATTCCTGATGAAGTCAGTGGATGCTAGGACAGCAGCTAGGAGCCTCCACACCTCTTAGGTCTGTCTCTTACTCTTCCATTTTGCCCCCATACCCATGGGCACAGGCCAGCAGCCACAGCAGCCCTTCCTTCACATAGAGCTGTCTTTATAGCAAGAGAATGAGGATAACCAGAGAATATCACACTGATCGCCTATCCCAGAGCCTGGGGAATAGGAAACGCTGGATTTCCAATGTTTCCATTGACAGTAGAGAAGCAGCCACCGATCTGGTCCAAGTCTCCATCACCAACCTGAGCTCCATACAGCTTGCAGGGTTCACCACCATCCTCACACCACCAGTCCTGGGGTGGAAATAGAGAGGATGAAAGAAGATCTCTGGGTCCCTGTACACCCCTGCCCCACCATTTGCATGCTGCAGAGAGGCGTAGCTCACTTGAAGTAATGTCTCCATTAGGAAGAGGAAAACAGAACTGCAAGAGCTCAGTGCATCAGAGGGTGCCAGCAGAGGCAAATGAAAAGTACTTAGTGAAAAAAAAACACCAAGAAAGGTAATAAAAGGTGCAGCTAAATTCAAACTTTAAGAAGTGACCAGAAACAAGCATTTCCTTTCTGTAACAGCAATTTGCCCACACTGACAGAAGAGAAAGGTTTCTCATTCTCGTCTGCTGTGAACTAGCGATTTAACACATTGGAACTGGGTTTAGTGGGCTTTGTTTGCTGCCAGCCTTGGCAGAGGTCTGCCTGGCCTCATCACTGTCCCCACACTCCAGCTGGCTCTTCCTACAGTAGCAGTGAGGGAAGCCTGCTCTGCTGCTGCCCCTTCTGTGCCTGCTCTGCAGAATGCAAATATCATCGGTGTGACACTCTTTGGGGAGAAACACAAACAAACCTGGAGTCCCTTACATCTACCCATGGCAAAAATAACAATTAAGAATGAAAGTGGCTCAGAAAAGCAGCTCCCACAGCCATCACTGTGGCACTTCACAATGCTGGGAGCTCTGTTGTGGCTTCCCAGCTGGGATTCCTCTTGCCAACAGCAGAAGCCAAGTTATCCCAGACTTGAAAGGAGCTTTCCCATGGCAGAGACCAATCCATCGTGACACCTGCAGCAGCATCATTTGGAATGCAAACTTAAAACACATTAGCAGAGGGCGCTGTCAGCCCTCACCTGCATCTAGCTGTGGTAATTAATGAGATTGATGCTTCAAACCCAACAGGAAGGGTCCTGCCTAGCAACCTTTAGTCCTCATTAGAGATTAGACTCTTCATTGGGAACTGTAGTGATGGAACAAGGGGTAAAGGGTTCTAACTTAAACAAGGGAAGTTCAGGTTATATATAGAAGGAAGAAGTTCTTTACTGTGAGCTCGGTGAGGCACTGGAGCAGGTTGTCCAAGGAAGCTGTGAATGCTCCATCCACGGCAGGGTTCAAGACCAGGTTGGACGGAGTCTTGGGTAGCGTGGTTTAGTGTATGATGTCCTTGCCTGTGGCAGGGGGGTTGGAACTGGATGATCTTGAGGTCCTTTCCAACCCTAACTATTCTGTGATTCTACAACCTGCTCAGGAGCTGGGATGGGGCCAGAGGGTTTGGTTTGCCCAAGCTCCCATCCTAAGGCAGCCTCTGTCCTGACTTTACCCCACAGCCCTGGAGATGGGGAGGTGCAGCTGCTTGTCTGCAGCAAGTGCAAATCAGAAAGCTACCTGCCTGACAGGATATGCTTTGTAGATAAACATCAGGAATGGGGCATAGTTTGCCTTTGACCTGAGGCATCAGCATGAACTCACGAGACAGCAGCCATGGGCACGATGTCTGTTCTCCACCGTGCATCATTCAAGCCTTTGGCAAAGGATTCCACCTCATCCCTCATTCCTTGCTACCACTCCAGTTTGACCTATCCCTCCCTTTCTTATTACCTCAGCACCGTACGAAAACCATCTGCGAGTGAAACAAGCCTCTGATTGACCAAAAAGTCTTAAGTGGGAGCATGCTGGGGCTGCTTAAAATGAGTGGCATGTTGCCCAGGGCCAGGAGCCTGTTCCCCACCAGCCCGGCGCCCCGGGCTTCAGCAGAGGGGCTGAAAAGCCGCATTGAAGACAGCGGGACGTCAGGGCTGGCTGAACATCCCGTCTGCAAACAGTGGGCTCCTTGTTCACCAGCCTGGGCGGTGGGGAAGCCTCAGCAGAAAACCTGCTATTGAAATGGAAATCAGGGCCATGTATCCAGCCGGGAGGAGGATTGCAGACTCCTCCCATAAGACAAAGTGGATGCCGGAAAGGATGGGGGGGAAAGGGATGGAGGAAAAGGAGGCATTCTCCAGCACATACATTGCACAAGCAGACGCTTGGAAGAGCAAAAGGAATTCAGCCTCCCTGGTGAAGGTGAGGAAGGTGCTGAGTGTGAACACTTCCAGGGATGAAAATCTCAAAAGCTTAAACACAAGTGACCCATATTATAAATGGAGAAAAAACAGGCTCAAGGACTAAGGTCACATATCCATGCACTTGTAACAGAGATGTGCTGATAACCCCCTGCAAAAACTGTTATCAAGCCTTAGGAAATTTCTCTTCTTCAAATAGCAATCCAACCATTCCTTCTCCCTTTTCTTCCCACTGGTGGAAGGGTGGAACAAGGCGAGAGGATGGGATTAGTATCATCAGTAACTTGTGGTGGATCATTACACGATAACATTCCTTTCCAGACTGCAAGAAAATGCAGTGGCTCTTCAGATAAGCTGTCGGAACAAGCAATTCAGCAGTGGAATAAATCAAGGCAAACCCTCAATAAATTAAACCTGAATTAAATTAATTAAGAGGAAACATTATGACTTCAATCATGGGAAATTCTACAAGCCGACCTGTGGCTTCAGTTTCACAGCTGTGCTTGTGCTACCCTGTGGTGTTCTCAGCCTAAATTAATTCTTGGTAGAATCATAGGATGGTTTGGGTTGAAGGGACCTTGAAGCTCATCCGGTTCCAACCCCCTGTCATGGGCAGGGACACCTTCCACGAGACCAGGTTTCTCCAAACCCCATCCAACCTGGCCTTGAACACTGCCAGGGATGGGGCAGCCACAGCTTCTCTGGGCACCATGTGCCAGTGCCTCACCACCCTCACAGGGAAGAACTTCTGCCCAGATCTAATCTCCATCTCCCCTCTGTCCATTTGAAGCCATTCCCCCTTTTCCTGTCCCTACATGCCCTTGTAAAAAGTCCCTCTCCATATTTCTTATAGGCCCCTTTAGGTATTTGAAGGCTGCTATTACACCACCCTTAAGCCTTCTTCAGGCTGAACCACCCCAACAACAGCCTGGGAAACTGGCTGCCCTACAGAGCCCAGCAACTAAGGTCCAGATCTCTCTCCTTATCTTGAGTTTCCATCCTGGATCAGGCTTGGTCACACAGGGAAACATTTCTTCTATGCCACTCCTTTCCCATGCACATTTTCTCTGGGCAAGGCACTTGGAAAAGTGACCTTTAATTTGCGTTTCTTGGTCTGGAGCAACACCAAAAAGCAAAAAGGTGTGTGGGGTGGTGTTGCCTTCAGCCCTGGTAATGGGATAACAGAGTGACAATTTCAGAGTAATTCACTGGGACTTCATCCAAAGTTTAATTACTACAGGACATGATCACAAGCCACAGGAAAGAAGAAATGATACACTGAACTCTGGTCTTTAACTGGGCTTGCCAGGAAGCCCTGACAAATCATTCACAGGAAAGATATTTATGATGAAGAGTAGAAAGCAAGAATCAAAAGAATAAATGAAACATGCATCCCTCCCACCTTCACTCTTCACTTTAGAAACTAATTGCTCCCATTTGTTTTGTTTCTTAAGTACCTAATAGACAACAGGAACACCCTTGGAATTAAAGCTATATAGAAACAGAGGGAAGGCTCCACTTGCCCAGAAACCTGGCACTCTTCAAGCTCCTTTGAGAAAGGTAAGAAAGCCTTCCTGAAAACAAAGCATAAAGTGCCATGGACAGACACGACAGAAATACATCTTTTCAAGGCCCAAGGTGGAAGGGAGATCACTTGATTAAAAAGCTACATTTCCACATTGGGAAAGATTAATGTGTTCTGCAGAGTAATGAGAGCTCTCACAATGCGTGTGCCACCCTAACGAATTAAGAGCCACTATCTGTGGGTTTCTCCCAGTACCAGTCCCTCTCATACTTTCAATAGCAACTTATACCTGCAGACCAGAGGGCAAGGAAGAAGAGAATGTTCTACTGTTGCCATTGATTTTGGTAGGAGAATGTGGTTCACTTAGCCTCTTGATAATGCCTGACACCCATTTAAGCCCTCTTACTATCTGTGATTTCTGCAAAACACATGGTTTAAAAAAGTACTGTCAACTTACAATTGGCTTGAAAATTATTTACCCTCCATTGACAATCACTTGGTGAATGATTTAAGGAAAAAAGAAAACAACCCAAAACTTTCCATTTGAGAGAGAGCCAGCTTGCATCACTCTTTGTGTGACTGGTAACCTGGATCACAGGGCGCTGGGTCTTGACACAGTTTGAGAGCAAGCGATTACAAAAGTTAAATAGAAAGTTTCCTTGCTTGCTCCCAGGAAGACCCATGCCATAAACAGCCATCTCCAAGTTACCTATCCAACTGAACCTGCCTGCATGAAGAACTAGGAGCAAGCAGATGAGGAAAGCCACCAAACCCCACTCAACTTATTAGAGCTTTGGTGATCTCAGCATACATTTTGTGGGCCTTGACACCTTTCCTCCACAATAGAGAAGTGGGGAGGGAGGGAGAATGCCACACCACCAATCGATATCAGCGCTGTGTTTGATCAGCTTTCCCTCTCACTTCAATCTACCTGCTATACAAATTGCTCTGTGCCCAAGACCTGAAAAACACCACCATCTACCTTACTGCTGAGTAAGGACTTGAGCAAAAGCCTGCTACATTGGAGTAGGTCAGGGGCCTGATTTCAGGTAGTGGATCACTTCTATATGAATCTGACTAACCCTGTCCTCTTTTGAGGGCACAAAAGAAGATACTCTCAAGCCCTTACAGGCTCCAGATCAAGTCTTCAGCAGGACCAAACCTCTTCATCACCTGCTTCGGCACTAAACATGAACCTCTCAAGCAGCTCAGCACTTCAAAGAGTGACTGTTTCTGATGTACCTTAATACAAATGAAAGTGTCCAGCCTTAGGCACCCAAGTGTGGTCCATTTGGCCTAACTGAACTGGCAGGAGCCCCACTTTTGCCTTTGCAAAAGGCTGGGACATCCTCCCCAAAACACACATCACATCCAGCCAAGAGACCATTTTGTTCTCAACTTCCACTCTTCTGAATAAGAACAAAAGCAGGGAAGAGCAGTAATGCTCAAAGAGCATCTTTCGGCTGCTGCCAGGGGAAGCAGCATCCCTGCTTCACTGCTGCAGCACTGGGAGAGAGCCTGGAATTTCAGTAACATGGCATATATGAGGTCTCCCACCACTTTTGGCAGCCCTTGCTGTCAGAGACCTCAGGTACAATTCCTTCAGCTGCGTAACAAGCACACACTGCCCAGCACATGGAGAAATCCAGTACCTACCCCCTTCACATCTATATTTGCAGTCATCAGCTGAAGCCATTTACTTTACATTATTCATCTCTCTCCTTTCCCTTCCCACTTTCTTCCTGAAGAAAGTCACTCTAACCATCCTGTGAGCAATGATGATGAAATACAGGTACTGCAGGAGTCCCACAACATGTTTTGCTGGATAATCCCTGCACCACAACTCTTCTCCTGCTAAACTGTAGAGCAGCAAACCTCAAACACGTAGTGAATGACAGCCATACCAGTGAGTTCACAGCACAGAAGTGACAGGAGAACAGGAAAGCATGAAAGGGGCAGTCTACTTGGCAGAGATTTAAGCACACCAGGTTTCAAATTCAATGCCTTTTACTGTTACTAATATAACAATTATAACAAAATACCTTTTCATTACATTAATTCATCTGCTTTTTAACACCCATTGTGCGGGCACCAGACTTCACAAAGGTAGTTTATAAGCAAACTGTCAAGGTATCAACACAGCTCAGATATTCAGCCAGACTCTGTTAGAAAAGCAACAGCACCACTGGCACTGTTGAAATATAGCTAAGTACTAAATCAAACTAATAAATATCACACACTTTGGTTTGTTCCTGTTTCCTTCAACCTCCAGGATAGACAAAAACTGAGCATATATTTAGCCTTCTGTTTTACTGGCTTTACACTGAACATGTGATTGCGGCTTTTATTTGTGATATACCTGCCCAGCCAGCAGATTGACTTACTGAGTCCCTGTGGAGGTTTTCAGGGTGCTCAGTAGTGTAGCATCCCACAGTTCCTCTGGGATGGGGTGCTGCAGGGCCACTTGCTCCTCCATCAGCTCCAAGTATAACAAAGGAGGTCCCCTGAGAAGGTATGAAGGCACAGTCCTCCATCCTCCTCCTACCACCAGAGACCAGCCCCAGCTCAGCTGATGCAAGAGAGGTCTGGGTTTGGCCTGGTACCTGCTCAGTATGGTCTGCATGCTGGGGGCGGGGGGGCATAAGGCACAGTCCCATCACTCACAGAGGATGAAGAGTCAGGACATTTTTCCTCACTAACTTCTGTGGTGTCCCTGCTGAGCACATGAATGACCAGACTTGATCTTAGGGCTTTTTCCGTAGCCAAATTCAGATAGATTTTCTCAAAGGTGGCAGAAAGTACATCCATATCATGCAGATCATCTTCCTGCTGTGTTTCAAGGTCTGGTTGCACAGCACTGTGCAAAGAATTCAAAAGAAAGCAGTTTCCTCTTCAAACAATAGGAACCCATTTTCCCCCTCATCTTATTGTCAGAAATAGGACAGAGGTGGCTAAAATTTTCCATAAAAAGGCAGTTTGCACTAGAATCCAGGAATGCTTCAGCCCGTCCTTTTAAAACCCAGAACAGAGTTAAGTGTCTCTAAGCAAAGACAGGATAACAACAATACCCATCACAGCTACTCAGGGGGCAGCAATTGCAATCAGGAGTGTTAACCATATTTACCAACAGTGAAACCAAGGCAAGAAAGGGTGAAAAGTACCACTGAAAATACCAGTTATTAATACAAGCAGCACAACCAGCCTCCCTGCATCCTAAAGTCACCATTATCATCTCCAGGCTGCAGACTCACCATGCTGTTGGTGCAGAAATAGAGGTGCTTGCCATCAGTTACCATAGGTCCTGCTGGCAGAGTAGCCCTGGCTCTACACAGCATGAATGAGAAGCTGCTACAAGAGGCAGATCAAGCATGGAGTGGCTCGAAGCCTGAGCGAGGCTTCTCTGCCAAGCAGGCAGCACATGGAGCCAGCATGGGTATATGCCTGCAACCCTGAGCTGCTGCTGGTCAGGAAGTCTCCAGTGCACAGCACAGAGATGCTTGAGTGACCCTGTGTGGTGCCAGCCAGGTTCGATAGAGTCGCTTGTGAATCACAGTGAATACACCGTGCCAAAGCCTCTCCTGCAAAGCCAATTAGGTGTCTCTCCACTGTGATCCATTATATGTAGTATACAGGAGAGCTTACCCTGAGTCCTAAGCAAACACATGGAAGCCAGCTCAGGTCTGATGATGCACGCAAGCTGTAAAGCCCTCTCCTGACCTGGGCTCTAGGGAACACAGAACAAACATGAGCATGCTGCCAGCAAGGCTTATTATTAGTGGAAGAACCCCCCACGATGCCAAACACACACTATTTCCAAGTTTCCAGATAAGCTTTTGCTTATCTAGCCAGAATCTATAGCATCTGGGTGCTTCATGATCCAGACAATGCTACTTTGCATGACCTGGGTGTAACAAGAGGAGCACTCTGAAAAGACCATGGGTAACAATGCCCTGTGCAGCATCCCTCAGGAAACCACCAGCTTCATTCAGCTGCCCCAAAGAAGGATTTCCTACAGCTCTGTCACCCTGCCAGCCCCTGATTGAGCCTGTTCCACACCTTCTTCCACTGTGGGAACTCCACAACCTTGCCAAATGACCTCCTCCAACCACTGTCAGCCCCTCCTGCATGTAGGATATCTCCAAGGAAAATGCAGCCTCTATAGAAGCCAATGGTATGCATGGCAGTCTGGTGTCTGAGATTAAGGTTGCAACTGTCTGGGTTTCTGCAGGAGAGCATGAGCACACAAGCCCTGGGACCTTTAATAAACCATGTGCTATACTTACATGGAGAGCAGCCCATAAGATAAACAATCTCTTCACAGTGCCTCTGAAGTCTTATGCATACTGTATATGGATACCTACACTGATGGTACTCTAGATGCAGCCACAGAGTCCCACACACCATTGTATGTAATGACATGAGAAAAACATTGGATTTCTGCTTGGCTGGGCCCCAAGTCAGGGCTGGTTTGCTGCAAACCTTTACCCTTGTTATACATCTTTGGTCATATTAACACAGCACCAACATTAGGTTGCAAGCATCCTCAGAAGCAAGCCCCCACCTGTCATTCCCTTCCTAGAGGAGGGGAGAGCAAGAACCATGGTGCAAGTAACTGGGCAAGGGTGAGACACATTGCCACTACCATATTCTTCAGGCAGCATCTCCTGCCTCCTACTCCCATGGCTGGCTGGAGAATAACAGCCTGAGAAAAGCTATAAAAGTTTAGTGCCAGGATAAGAAAAAGCAGAGGAAAAAGTAATCTAGAAAGTGAATCCCTGGATTTTTTTCCTGTGGGGAAAAAAAAATCCCCTACCCAAGTCCTCATTACAGCAAAAGGAGTCCAAAAAAAACCACAAAGCACTGCTTTGCTGCTACTTTATTGGTGTCAACCACTGCAAGACAAAAAGGACAAGGGTGTTTGGGCACAGTGAGCCCAGTACCAGCAGTTATCCCTGTGATCTCTCTGCACACTGCATAAGAACACAAGTGAGGATATGATAAAAGCAGGCCCCATACCTTTCTACCTCTCTGCTTGTGCAATGAGAGCCAAAATAGCTGCAAACTCCTGCAGTGACTTGAAGTACAGCTGCCCCATCTATTTACCAAACCATCTGCGGGAGGATGCAAGGACATGCAGTTCTTACCCATTTTCTTCGGTGCTTCTTTACTCTGTATCTGCATAATCATGGACAGGGTTTGAAATAAAAGCCTGCTCATGTGTGCACACATACATATTCCCTGGCCCCACGGAGAGGACAGCTTCAATCCCCGTCAGTCCCCAGACTTCCAATGGGATAAAGCACGTGTGGGCAGGATGAGGGGAGCAGTCATGAGCAGAAGCTGTGATCCGACTCTGTCAGCAGATGACTTCTATTTGCACTCGTTAGCACTGCCCTAGCATGAGCTAACACCACCCCCTCGGGTAATTTAAATTTATATGAAAAAAAAATAGAGGAGAAGGGAAAAAAAAAAGCCCACATTTCTATATTTAGGAGGTTGGGATAATCAGGGTGGAAGAGCCCATCTGTTTGACGCTCACTCCAGCTGCTGTGGATGCAGATTTTTGTCTATTTTCTTTCCTTTTGCCTGTTTCCACTTGTCCTGGCTGACTGCGACAGGCATACAGAGAGAGCCTGATATATTGCCACAGTCATTTAGGTCTCAAACTATGCACTGTCCCATTCGAGTCATTGCAGAACCAGTTGGCACAACCAGGATCTTTCCCCAAGGGAGTGTAAACCAGTTAATTATTACTGTAATTATTGCATTGTTATTCCTACTATAACAAATCTGTGTTTATAATACTGAAGAGAGCAATATAAAGGCAGAAGATGAGAGATAACGCATCTTACACCTCTATATAAGTCAGTTTCAGGAAGGCAGCCTCCCCTCTGTTACTTCCTCAATTTTGGGGTATTTCCCTCTATATACAGCTGAGTTTCTGTGGGATGCTAACTCCTCCTCAGTGTCACTAGCCACTGGATGGAGACATAGCTATGCTTCTCTTCAAACTAACCTGTCCTGCCATTTTCATCCCAAGGCTCTATGAAAGAGAGACCAAGCTAAATTCAGAAGCTGCCCTTTGATCTCCCACCTTCCTGAGCTGACCAGGCTCTGGTCCCAAAATAACAAGGGTGCAATTGCCTCAAGTAGCCTCTTGATGCTGTTCCTGTCATAGATCTGAGTGCCCACAGCATGATGTAGCATCACTGTCCCTGTAAACCTAATGCAGCACTTCCTATTTTGTTGCCAAAGGCATCCTTGTAGTGTGTTAGGACACGTGGCAAAACCATTAGACCCATTTGCTGCTTATCTCATTTGGTGTAAGTGATTGCTTTTTAATTTCACAATGTGCATCGCTGGGGTTATTAAAAGTGTTGGGGATGAGTATAAGCCTGGATAAATTTTATGCGATTAATGTTCTGAAAGCCTTATAAAGAGAGGAAACTACCAGTGCAAAATTCAGGAATTCCAACTTTTCCTTGGTTTTCCAGTCCTGGGGTTGGTATCACAGAAAAGGACATGAGCCGCACTTATGATAAATAGGAATACATAAGTCCAGGGACTCCCCAGTCCTCCCCGCAGCACACACTGCTAGTCCAACTCCAGCACTCTGCTGCCTGGCAAACATTCCCTCACCTTCCCAATCACACACAGCTGTCCCATTGATTTCCATACCCTTTATGATGCTAAAATAACTCATACCCATTCCTCAGACCTAGAGGAAGCACTCCTTTCTGTGAAGGCCTCTTTGGTCAAGCATTATTTAGTATTTCTGAATCTTTTCTTAGAGAGATGACCCAATGAAGGCACATGGAAAACATTCTGAAATCTGAGAAATCAGGAAAGATGAAGCTAGAAATAAAATCGCAAAATTAATGGCTGGGAGTGTTTTCCATTTATGATGTTTCCCTCAGTTCTTAGGGAGAAAGAAAACCACACGTGGGAAACTTCAGATGAAGTGCCTTGTATCTGATGGAATCAGAAATACTGCAAGTGAGTGCAATATATACAACACTGCCTCCTCTGTCCCATCTGAAAGATGTACTACTCCATAATTGCAGATGAGGAAACAAAAGTCTTTCATATGTTCACTTTCATGGAAGATAGATTTGCTTTGTTCTATATTTTGGGCCCTAATTCAGCAAACCACTTCAGCATATGCTCAAGTTCATCATCTGCCACTCTACCACTTCTGCATCTATGCAAGAAGATGCCTGAAGTCAAGCATATGCGCAGCTCACTGCTGACTGTGGTCCTTACATCCTTCTGCTTGTTTCGGCAAGTATTCTTAGTGACGTGAATGTGCAAGGAAGTAACACATCTCAAGCAATTATAGCACATGCTGGCAAAAGAGAAATTTTAACTTGCCTCTCCGCAGAGATAATCTTAAGGGCTAAAAATTAATAGCTGATTCTTGGTACCTTTCAGAAACAGCACATTTCTAGCCATTACTTTAAATTGTCAGGAGAGTGAAATACGATGGTGAGAACTTCTGCTCCACATCAGTGCCAAACAATCAAACCTGGAGCTGAAATACTGCTTCTCCACCAAAGGAAACAAAGAACAACCCTGCTCCTGGGCATGCAGTATGTCAAAGATTATTTGTAGAAGCTATTCAGTAAGTAATTTCAAATAAGGAAAATGCAAAGAAACCACAGGATGTTCGTAAACTATTTGCAAATAGAAATGGAAGAGGAATTCATTAAATAAATTATTTGCTATAAATTATTCACCTCCCTTTAATCTTACTACCATTTAGACTATAAAATTCATGCTATAAAACATACAGGATACATAACAAGGCACCATTAACTTATGCATTTCCCAGTGCTGCTTCATTTTGACTGTCCAGTTCTATTACTGCATTAAGACAGTCGTTTGTCTTTAATGGACTTGGAGTGTAATACATTTTTGTTCTAAGCACTGAGCTAAGGAGACCTGGTCTGACTTTAGACTGTGATATGATTTTGAGCTCCAAGGCTGACTAACTCTTCAAATCTAAGAGAAGAATCCAAGCTATTCCCCGAGCAAAACCAAAACAAATGGAAATTAGCCAAAACAGTTGGGTAATTTCATTAGATCTCCACAATTTGGATCCATTTCACATAAATTCACATTGATGAGCAGGCATTTTTGTGCGCTCATCAAGCCACACAGTCACTTGCACAAAGGTGAGTGACACAGGAAGCATACATCAGACAAATGAGAAGTAAGGGAGAGCTAGGCATGAATCACAGGCAGGGCATGGCAGTGGGTCTCTGGGCCCCACTGGCACTGCACTGAATGATGAGGGTCAGCAGCATCCCCACCTGAGTTTCTTTTCCTCTCATGCAGTTGCAAAATGAGCTGCTTTCTGTGCCCTGGCTATATGGCCAAAAGAAGAAATCCCAGAAACTTAAAACATAGTATATAATTCCTTTTAACCATTAAAAAAAATCCCAGAAAGGGTTCTCACTGATAGCCAAGGATAAAGGCAGATTTTTCATTCTGTGGACTTCTGTGACAGCCGTACTCCAACACCTATTTGGTCTCTCAGTCATTTTATATCTTTTACACCACATTTGCTTTCTTTTAGTTAAAACTATGATAATTACAACTGAATTTCTCCGTGGAGAACTGATGCAGACTTTGGTTATTTGGTTGTGGAGGAACAGAGTGGAAAAATGGCTCTTGCAGTTGTCGAAGTAAGCCGGCAATTGTCTGCAGAGCGAATACTGTCTCTGCTGGTGCAATTGTTGCAATTAAAGGCTACCCCTCATCATCCATATACATCTTTACTCTTTGGAAGTGAAAGGAAAAGTTGGTTTTGAGGAGCTTCATCATCCTGACTGACTCATAGCAGGCTTAGTCCTTGGTGCATTAGACATCAGGTACATTTATCAAGCCACAGCAGAGTCTTTACATGAAGTGTTATTACACACGAGCATTTCCACTGCACTTACCAGTGCTTTAAAAGACCCTCACATAGGAACAGACGAGGCAAGCTGGCATCAGAGACCTCTTGAAGACTGGTCCTAGCTCCTGACCCACAGACCTTAAAAGCCAAATAAGCTTTATTGCAGCATTTGCTATATCAAACACTGGGAGAATGCTTTTGGCACTGCTGACAGGACTGCTTCCTCCCCTTTAATTTCAACATAACAGCTAGGCTGTTTAAAGGAACCCGAGGGAATTGAGTGCTCAATTCCCATAAGTACCTTATCAAGTCCCAATTGTAACAGACAACACTATTCTTTTCCTTTTGCAGAGTGAAGACACAGCATCATTAGAGAATAGATAAGGAGGAAGGACTGGATTTCAGACAGATGGAGACTAACATTCCTTTGGGCCATGAAGCAGTGTCCATGTAGACCACTCATGGCAAGGCTTACACAGAAACAAACTGAAAGCAGACCAGTCATGCAGCAGACTGCCCTGTGCCTCTGAAGCCAAGCCTAAGCACTAAGCTATCCCCAACTGATCTCACAGCAGAACCCAGGCTTCCTCCAAAACATTCTCAAGCCACAGATGGTCAAACATTGACTTTTTCAAGGTGAAACAGAGTATGTTCAGGTTAGCTGTAAGAAGAAAGAAGTTCTTTACTGTGAGAATGGTGAGACACTGGCACAAGCTGCCAAAGGAAGTTGTAAATGCTCCATGGCTGGACAGGGTTTGGAACAACTTGCTCTAGTAGAAGGTGTCCCTGCCCATGGCAGGGGGCTGGAGCTGGATGATCTTAAGGTCTTTTCCAACCCAAACCATTCTGTGATTCTACGATTGCCACCAGCTTTGCAGACTGCATCCAGCAGCAGCAACAGAACAGGCAGCAAGCTTGAGGCAAGGAGGACAGACATCCTGCACAGTTTCCTCCCCAGGGCCACCATCTGGGAATACCATACACGACTATCATTGTGGAGGTGGCCAAGGCAAGGATGAGAGAAGAAACACATTGAATTTAATCACTGAAGATTTTCTTTAGACTTGAGACTCAAAGTCAATATCCATCCAGTAACCACTGCCATGAAGACTCTGGAAGGAAAGGTATTCAAGCAGGCTAAACTGCCTCAACTCCCATAGAGACAGCATAGGCTGGCAGTCAGGAGATGCAGGCTTCAACCCCACATTGGCCATAAGAATCCTGCATCTCCGGGCCTCAGCTTTCCCCATCAGCTGCATGATGCTGTAGACAACATGGCTTTTACCTTAGTCAGTGGAAAGGAAGATTATACAAAGCATTAGAAACAGGTGGGTGGTACTTGGATACAAAAGGTTTCTGAGAAACATGTGGGCATCTTTCTTCTTGCTCATCTTCTACCAAGTGGTTACTCAAAGCAAAAATAATATACCCTTCCTACAAAGGCAGCACACAGACACATATATTTAGATCGCTGTGCAAACAATTACTGACTGTCTCTGAGGCAGGAAAATTGTACAAGAGGGGGAGAAAAAGACATTTGAAGTCACCCTGGAGCGAGGAAAGGATACAGGCCTCTGGGACAGATTCAGCTGCGGTATAAGTATTGATGCTAGATACATTCAGGAGGGTAAGGAATAAATGGCAAAGCTGTTGCGAGCCTGACCCGGAGGTCCATCAGGTGTTAGATCTATATAGGACAAGCTCTCATCTTCCTGCATGTCAAACAAGTAATTTCAAACTCCTAAACAAACGGTAGGACACTGCAGCAGAAGCAACCCGCAGGAAGGACAAGCCAAAACACCTCTTCAGTCATTTTATTCTGCAGCTTTTTTGGCTTTATCAGCTATCCCTCCCTTGGCTGAGGCTGTCACTAGCTCCTTTTCATCACCCATCTATCACTAGGGGCACTCACTTGTCCCCGGCAATCCCTTTTATGTGCTTTCTACCCCTTCTACTTATTCAGAGCATGGAAATGGCAGCACAGAGACAGTGGCAGCGGGTGGGAATGGAGCCCACATCCTCTAATCCTCGGTGTTCATAGCCAAAACAAAGGAAGAAGTAAAAAGAAAGAGCTCCTTCCACATCCCCCGAGTTTTTCCCTTCCATGCATATCATCGCTGCTGCTAAATTGCAGCTTCAGAAAGAGGTAAGAAAGAAGCCCAAAAGGCAGCTAGGAAGCCCACCATCCACTGGCTTCCCTCCACACCAGGCGAGCGGGCTCCTTCTGCTGCAGTGACTTGGCAAGCACACCTCGCTCTGACTCAGCACCTCGCCGGCACCTCCTGTCAATTATTCCCACAAACTGCTGATGCCGGAAGGGCTATTTGCAATTAGGATGCAACACAAGCCGGTGGCTGTAGGATGCTGCAGCTCCCCCCCCATCCCTTCACCTGAAGCGATCCCTTCCACTTCAGACCTCTGGCTCTGGGCTGGAGCAACCAGGGAGGTTGAAGGAGGAAAGGGGTAGTGAAAAAGGGCTGGAGGATGCGGATCAGGGTGGGTTGGGGGAAGCCTGTCTGTGCTGTAGCTACTCTGGATAAATTGAAAACTGCTGTCAACATAGCAGCCAAAATGCAGTCTTACAGAAAGAAAAAAAGCAGCCACTGGGAACAGGGACAAGAGCAGCAAGAATAGATAAGACTACATAAAAAAAAAAGCTACATGGAGCATTCCCCAAAGAACAAGCAAAATGCAGCCTCGCTGCAACTCCATGCAGCTGAGAAACACAAGCCTGTGCTCTGTGTCTGAGGCATTTTCAGTGCAGAGGCACTGATTGCGGATGAGTCCCATAATAGGGGCCCAGGGCACACCAGCTGTTTCAGGGGCAAAAGGAAAGGCTGTCCTTGACAAGCCAAGGACATGGCCATTCTGCAGGCAGACTGAGGCTATTCTGTTCCTCTGCCAAGTAGCCAAGGTCCTGTCAACCTCTCTGAGCCACTAGCTCCAAATACACAGCAGGCTTGCAGCTTAGCAGCTCCACAACTATAACAGACATTCTAACATCAAACCCTATCAAGACAGCAAAGTTCAAACATGCTCAGCTATGGAAGCAGCCCCAGAGTCCACACAAGCCCAGCAGCACCCTACAGAAGCATTCTGGCATCTTCTCTTACAGGGCTTCACTAAAACAAGAGGGTCTGCCATCCACCCCTCTCTCCTTCTCTAAGGGTCACAGGGAGATTCAGACCCCCCCATCTCAGGCAGTAGAGCAAGCAATGCACAGGGATGCAGGGCATTCCCTGCAGGAGCACTCAGATTTTTAACTGAGAAGCATGGCTATTTCCTGAGACATCACTGCAAAACCAAACACCTCAGAGTGTAGCTGATGAGAACACAAGTTAGAGCCAGAGGTGTGAAGCTGGAGCAAAAGGCTCCATGGAGCAGTTCAGGTTTGAAGCCGAAACCTGAAGCAAGCTATTTCCTAATGGATGCAATAGCTGTTTTGTACAGCACAGGAAAGGGGCAAAATAGCTACAATAATGGTTAAAGCATTCAACATGTCTTGCAGTCCATGGGCCCACAGGTGCAGAATTCACCAGAGACCAAATCCAGTGCAGGCAAAGGGGTAGAGACATCAAACTGCAAGATGAGTAATGCATAGATCCCATGTAGATAGCCAAGGCTGAAGAGGGAGAAAGGTTAACTAAAAGCCAAATCTCACTGCAGCAACCTGGATTTACCAACAGTCTTCTGATCAGGAAACGGAACATCTACCATGCAGCATGCAATGAGAGCAAAGCAACAACAAAGTCAAAACAAACAGAAAAAGCCAGTGACTTCAGCAACATGGGCAAGAATTAGCTAAGTGTCACAGCAGGTTATAGCTCTGCAGCATCCTGAAGAGTGTAGGTAGGGCTTGGAACAGCGAGTCCTAGGGCACTCTGAAGCTAAAACGCTATTGTTGCAAGCAGCAATATGAGTCACAAAGAAACAGCAACCCCACATAATCAAGTCTAACATCCCTGTGAGAAAAATAGCACCCAAACTTTGCATCACGCCTCTTAAATGGTATAAAAGACAATTATAAGCAAAAATTGGTTGGATCAACTTAACCCTAAAAGCAAGGGGATTAAAGCTGTTATACTCTGTATGGTGGTGGTGTTAAAGAGGACTTGGCATTGTCACTGAAAAGGTACTCGGTGCCCCTGAACAAAAAACTGCTGAGAAGCAAGAAAGCACGTTGTATGATCAAACAAAAGGAACAGGAAGTCATTCAATCTGAGCATTTGCTTCATAAGATGGTAGCTAAGAGGACAGAGGACAAAACCGAAGGCCAAATTGCAGAAGTCAAGAAAACAAACAATCATTTCAACGTATTCAAAGGACACGTCCAGAAGTGCTGACCAGTAGGGGAATGACATTTCTTAAGTGGCTGTGCTGCCAGCAAAGACATGCAAACTTTTGCTAAGTCTGAGGGTTCTTCAAGTTAGTAATGCTTTCCCTGAGAGAGGGCACAAGCTAACCTGGGAGTTGCAACACGGATTGGTTAAGTCAAACTCCTTAAGCCCCTATAAGTACTCAACAGGAGACAAACCAGCTTGATCCCTGCTCAGAGGAACTTGTGGCCTTTCAATCCACCCAAATTTTGGGAAGGGCAGGATTAAGTGATTCATTTTCAGTCACTTCCAAGCATGTCTGCTCAACCATTCTGAGTAGGATGCCAGTTCAGTTCCAGCTTCATCCCTGATTGCCTGGAGTGGGGTTCCCCTTCTCCCTAGTCCTCCTGCTCAAATGGGGTTCATGCCACTTGAATTCAGGCTGAGTCCAGAGCTGCTGCCCCACAGCTCAGTGCCCAGGCTCAGAGGCATGGGAGGCCCTCTCCCCCTGCCCTCACTCTGGCCCCAATTACAAGAGATTATCTCCAGGTTTCATACCAGCTCTGGGGTGGTTTAATCTATTCCTTAATATCTGGAAGAGAGACAGGGGGCTGGAAAAGTGATTTGGGCTGGCTGAGACAAAAGAAGATTGAGGGAGACTTCCAAGGGATCTGACAAAACTCTGCAAGCGGGCAGCATAATGCCAGATGAAATTCAACGTTGCCAAATGGACAGTAATAAGAACTTGAGGGAATAATCTGAACTACTCATATACCATGGGGCTTCTAATTCAGATGTAATCACTTGAGGAAAAGATCTTGGTATCAGTGTGAACAGCTCAATGAAAACATCTGTTCAGTGGGAAACAGTGGTCAAAAAAGCAAGCAAGCTGTTAGGATGTCTAAAGGCGGAGGCTGGATTTGATGCTGGAAGTAGTCAAATGCCAGTGGGAACACTGACAGGGTAGGGATTGCTGTGGTTACTTCTGGGCAGCACACCTGAAGGTAGAGAATGCACAGAGAGTTTTCATCCATCACCAGCCAACAATACTTACTGGTCAAGCACAATTAAAACTGGGACAGTTTAATCTGGAGAGGAGCTAGGTGGAAAGAAGTTATCAAATGGGCATGAAGTGAAACAGGAGCTTCTATGGGTTTTTGGTTGGTTGGTTTAGTTTGTGGGGGTTGGTGATTTTTTTTTGGCGGGGTTGGATTTTGTGGAGGATTTTTGTTATTGTTGATTTGGAGTTTAAGACAAAAAATTGTTCAATACAGCTGAAGAGCACAAAATGTGAGCAGACATAAGGAAACCAGTACAATTTCCCTTTCCTTTTCTGTTTTTACTTTTTCTGCTTATTCTAAACACAGCCCACAATTAGCAGTCCATGTATTTGTGAAGTCAAGAGCTCAGCAGAAGTCTAAGGCCTGTGTGCATTTATAAGGATACCGGGAACATCAATTGATAAAGCAGGTAGAATAAAGGAAAAGAAAGAAGCATAGCACCACTACACCCTCATGCTTCCAGGCATTAGTCAACTTCTAATTAACAAGGATTAGGAAGTAATCTCCCCAGTAGACATACAGAGAGGTTGTGCCAACCTACTTGCTCCTGGCAGATACCGTTACTATGCCAGGCATGGGAAGAGCTGTGCCTGGGGGAGCTCACCCACAGCCCGTGCTGTTTGGGAGGCTGAGCTCTGGGTGCCCAGAAGGACTGCATACACACACACACACCATTCACTAAACAGAGGGCTCTGAAACCCCACAAGCTTTCCCAGAAAGGGAACTTCTGCATCAGCTGCTTTGAAAGCAGAAGTGGATTCTCCTTTGCAAGGAGAAGGGATGGATATTTTATGCACTCTGTGTTGTGGCAGCAATACATATGACTTAGTTCATTTTATGCTCATCCAGCATTGGCCATGCCACCCCAGGCCAACAGTCTGACCTGGCCTAGCACTGCTCAGACAGGCCACTGCAGGAATGCACCACACACTGCAAACAGTGTGTCCTTCCCCCCACAGATGACATTCCTGGATTCAGCATCAAGTAAAACCAAGCCCAGATGTAGTGAAGTGGAGTTCACATCAGCTTTCTCCAGCTGATGCTTGTGAAACCCAATCCAGCTGATGTTCTCATAGCTGGGTTGACTTAAAAGGAGGAAAAAAACAGCACAAGTTTTTACCCTTAAGTAAGCAACCTGATTGATCTAATACCAAAGTTACACTGGAAATTAACATTGTGCAGCTATGCAAATGCACCAGTACCACTGTGCTGCCAGGAGGAGCTCTGCACATGGACCAGTAGTAGAAGGCTGAGCTCAATCTACTAGTCCTGTTCTGACTTCTCCAGCAACTGCTCCAGAAGGGGAAGCAAAGATTAACAAAGAGGTTGCATTAAACAGAAACTTGTCTTAGTTTGTACACCATATTCTGCTTCTTTTAGTACAAACAGCATTCTCCTGCACAATAAATAAGGAAAGGAGGGAGGAAATGCCACACATATATCTGATGTTTGTTTATATGTGTCAAGATGGCAAAAATAATGGACAGAGACTGTGCACTGATATCAAAAGCTGTTGCAAGTTGGTTTTTATCACTGTTTTTGAATGCTCCATAGAAATAAGAAATAGCAGCCACTAAGAATTTTACTGCATATGCTTGCAATAACCAAAACCTTATCAAACATGAGATGCTTTGTAAAATCATAACTGTGTTTCAAAAGGAAAAGAGGGGAAAATTATCAGAAATACAGAATCATCCAACTTAAACATCTTTGGGTTGAAAAGTTTTGGCTTCTTCCATTGTCCTGGATTCAGCTGGGACAGAGTTAAATTTTCTTCCCAATAGCTGGTGCAGTGCTATGCTTTGGCTTTAGTCTGAGAACAACACTGATAACGCACTGATGTTTTAGTTGTTGCTAAGTAGCACTTAACCTGATAAAGGGCTTTTCAGTCTCTCATGCTCTTGTGTACCTTCCCACTGGCAGAAGCCATGAGGAAGCAGAGACAGGACACCAGACCCAAACTAGCCAAAATGACATTCCATACTGCAGCACATCATGCCCAGTATAGAAACTGGGGGGAGGTAGCTGGAAGGCTCTCATCACTGCACAGGCTGGATACTGGTTGGCGGGTGGTGAGCAACTGTACTGCACATCACTGTTGTTTGGGGTGGGAGTGAAGTGGTGCTTTGTATTTTTTTTTTGTTATTTGCCTTTTAATTATTCTCAATACTAAATTAGGCTTTAATAATTCAGCTTTCCTTTTATCAACCCACAGGTTTTACCTTTTTGAACAGTTCTCCTCCCCATCCCACTGTTGAGGGCAATGAGCAAGCTGCGTGGTACTTAGTTGTCAGTTGGGGTTAAGCCACAACACCCCGAAGTAACTTTTTGCCTAGAGTATTTTCTTGTATTGTAATGATACAGTGCCACAAAGAAACACAATATTGGTTGTCCTAAGATGGAATTCCTCTCAAAAAAAATTTCCTTTCAAAACCAAAGCATCTAACTTCTATTTCCATTCAGAATGTAGCCAAATCCCTCAAATCCTGATGAAACAAAGCATCTGTCCTCACCCCAGCTCAAGCAATAAAAGAAAAGCAGAAGCCCTAAGAGACGCAAGTGACCTCCAAAACCAAAGAGATGTAAATATTAAAGGGGAAAAAATAACCCAAAACCACAACAGTTCACTGTGCATACTTAATATTGTGCTTTCTCCCTGGTGCATAAAAGATGAAGCATTTGGGTGAGATAAGTGGGTGGCATAGGACCAGGAGCCCTGTAACTGGGACTTCTCTAAAGGAGAGGCTGTGCAGATGTCCCACCTGACAGTAAATCCTTTCACCTCTGCACACTTCAGTTTCCCATGCTAGAAATCAAACTGACTGCCCCTACAAGGGGAAGTTTGGAGACTCTGTTAGTTAATGCGTGCAAAAGACTGTGTGAACACAAAGTAGTATTAACCAAGGAACTGTCTTTGTTACACTACTGTCTGTTAAACAACCAGGAGCTACATTTCTCTCTGAACATATACAAAGGGGAAAGACAGCATTAAGGCTCCACAAGGAGAAAACTACAAAGAACATGTTTTCAGTGCATGCACTTCTCCTTGAAATAAACTGTGTTAAAAGCACTTTACTTAAAAAGCACAATGATAGTAGCATCCTGCTAAATATAGATGACTCACCACAATTTAGCAGTGAACATCCCTAAAGAGTACCATTACAGTATTGCCTAACCTGCTGCATAAATTCAAGCATTCTCCTGTGGTTAGAGTTTGGACCAAGACACTCAAGACTACTATCAGCATCTGCTGACCTTCAGCAGGTCACAAAGACTCTCTGAGCCCCACTTTCTCCATCTCTACTACTGGTATACTAATAAAAACATATCTCCCCACTGGAGGTAGGAAAATGATTTCTAGGTTTCTTAACCAATTGTTTACACCACATTTTGTATGTCCATATTACTACTGAGCAGCTAAATATAGCTGTTCTTGAGGCACTTTAAAATCCCTTGGAGAAGGGAATCTTACAACAGAAAATTGGGGCTTAAGCAATACCAAAAAAAAACAGAGAAAGAATCAGTTCCCCAACTAAGGAAAGGATGCCCACTTCAGAGACATAAGGAGTAGTTAATGCAGTGCCTACTGCTGAGGACCAAGGTCAGATCGTGAGCAAAATGATTTATCTACATGTCACAAAACCACCCAGCTTGACACAAATGGCAGTCTGTTCCAAAGAAAGAAAACAAAATAAAGAAGGCATAAGTTTGGAAGAGCAAGGGACTGCCAGAGTCCTCTTTTTCTATGGAGCTGGTGCAGGGCTGGGAAGGACATGTGAGCCAGCACAAGGGTGCTGCAAGGCCAAAACTGCTCAGTTTCAGCTGTGATAACCCCTGACAGACAGGAGGGTGACTTCAGGTGAGGACTAGGAAAGTAGTGTGAAATCTGCAGCCCTGCTTTTGCATTGATACACTACCGCCAGGCATACACAGCTCCTACCCTCACCTTACTGCAGCTACTGTAGCACACCAACATCTCACCTGTTGTGATGCTACATCACAGGATCCGAACACCATGCAGTTAAAGTCAGTTCTGCAGTTTAGCTGTACCCAATGTGTGATTTCTAACACGTTTAACAATTTGCAGCATGCTATTTCTGGCCACAGAGCAAGATTGATTTGCAATCGCAGGTTTGGTTTCCAAGCTCTAAACAGAATTTCCTCCTATCTTTCCTTAAACTTCTCTAGGGAGCCTGAAAAAATGTTATTTTCCTCTAAAGTTATTATGTTCATAATGCTTTAGGGAGAAAACATAGATGCTGCCCCTGCCCCAGAAGCATTCAATGTGGGTATTACAGTCCCAGAGAAAGCAGACAGTTAAAGAGAATCACTGCTATTCTACAAATTGCAAAGCAAAGAAAATGAGACTATAATGTTTGATTGACATTTCACTACAAAGCCTGACTGTATTTTGCCATAGCAGGAAGTGTGAGAATGATGAAACGACCTCCAGGAACAATTTTACCCTGCCACTTCTCATTTGTTTCACATCAAGTGTTTCTTCTGATTATACACTCTTACAGTTTATGATCCTTTAGCTTTCCAACCTTTCACCTTTCACTCAGGTGTCACTTTGCATATGAGCCCATCTTTTTTCTTCTCTATTCTCTGAACCAACCAAAAGCCTCATAAAGGGGAATAAAATCACTCCTCCTAACCAGACTCGGCAACCAAGAGCAGAAACACACTTACTGGTCTTTTGCAAGTGGTGTTTAGAAAAATCTCTCCCGATTTCATTTCAGCTTTCATGAGTTCCTTATACTTTATCTGGGTTTTCTTTTGTAATTCAAGAACCACCAATGAGACAGCCATACCATATAACACAGAACTGCGCACTGCAGCTATTTTCATCTACCACCATCTCCTAAAGACTTTTCCTAAGGCAAAAAGGAAAATAAACCCCCAAACTTGAGACACAAGCGGTTCATTCAGGTAATTTTGAAGCCCCAAAGGACAAGGAAAAGCGTTACACTATTGCACTTACACATTTCATTGAAAGTGCATTGCTATTCTAATTCTCTCCATTGACATTGTCCCCACATGCCTTCGGCCAAACCCAAGAAATTAAACATGGAATCAATCTTCTTGCCTAAAGAGATAATTAAATGCCCCTTTAATCTGAAAGCTGATTACTGTTATATGTTTTTGCAGAGATATCACACCAACACTTCATCACTTACATGCCTCTCACTGCAGTAGGCACGCTAACTTCCTAGACAGTTGTCTGCAGACAAATTGTGGCATTGAAAAACTCATTGAACTCACTCTCCTAACTGGGAAAAGTACATAAAAAGTGAACAAATAAGGTGAAGTACGGAGCAGCTCAGATTATTTCTTTCCATTAAATGCTAACAAACTGTTTCCGTAATCCATCTCTTTGAAATCAGCAAGTGCCGTTTCCAGTTAATGGATGTGAATCAGACTCCCAGATGTGCTCTGAGGACAGAACTCAGAGTGTGTTTGGGTCTGATACTTGCGAAAGTCCTTGTCCATAACATGACTTGTTTCTCAGTGGGTCTCAGGCAAAGGGAAACTAACTGCTGCACCTCACAGGACAGTGAGAGCCAGGCACAGGTACTCAAGCAGCACCTCCATTGAGATGCAGACTGCAAGGAAGTTTCATCCAGGCTTTACTGAGACGTCTCTGGTATTCTAGTGGGAGAGCCTGTCATTTCTTACCATCCTCCTGCTCCATCAGGGATCACTTGCAGCAGATCTCCCAGTTTCCCAGCAGCAGATCTGTGCACCTCGGCAAAACCTCTGCATAAATGAGTAGACCTTAAGAAAACTACCTTGTAGACCTCAGTAAAACATAGCTGAGCCGGCCTGATCTGAAGTTTGGCATGACTTGAATGAAGGCATTGACACCTGATCAACAGATGAGCCTGAACATTCTGCACTTTGTAATTCCTGCTGTTGCCCCATCACAGCACCTCCTGGTGCTCTCCAACAGCGCACTATGTGATGTTAGTATCATCTGCCACATGCCATTTTTTCCCTCTCCATGCAGAAGGCCAGAGCACACACCTTATTTCGGAAGGGCTTGTGGAGGTGGGAAGTAATGGAGTGGTTTGGGTCCCTCCACATGCTATGGGGCAGGTACATCAGCTAGAGCCTAGGAGAAGGAGGCAGAGGAGGACAAGGAGGGCTCCAGGAATCTCTGCACAAAGTTCCCTGGCTGCCACAGGGCCTGAAGGATAGACCCAGACTTTTCCACCTTGCTGAGCTTATCATAGGGGCCAGGCACAGGCAACGTGAAGAACAGCTTAAGGCAACTTTCACAGCGCCTCACAAATAAACAGAATACTAGTATAAGAAGGATGGTGCAGTGGAAGAAGCAGCAAAAGGAGGCACCGAGCAGAGCAGCGCTCCATCCCCAAGCCTGCCTGCAAAAGCACTCACCCACCGCCGCATTTCCGAGCATCACCGGTGGGACCGCAACCAAAACTTGGTTCTCTCCCAACCTGCCCAGCGGACCGAGCACCTCCGTGGGGTCCGCGATGCCCCCGTCCGTGGATACCCCGCCGCATCTCCCCCGAGCAGCACTCACCTCGCAGGGCCAGGAGCGCGGCCAAGGCTACCGGCACCCACCTCCCTCCGCCGCCGGGGCGCCGCCGCGTCATGCCGGGCCGGGCGAGGGGAGCCGAGCGGGCGGCCGAGCCCTGCCTCTTCCCGCAGCCGCAGGTGCCGGTGGTGGTGCCGATGGTGCCACCGCCGCCGTCCCG